>PVJI01028554.1:0-16256 GCA_004026765.1 Micronycteris hirsuta
GAACTGAGAGGTGATTATTTGGGAAGTGATGTGAGCAAGGCGATTGACTATGTCACCTACCATGACCACTTCAGGATCTACTGTGTTGTGTTCTTGTGTGTATCAAGGTTTGAAGCCCCCAAGGGCAGAGCCATGTCTCATTTTTCTTATAAACCTCTCTCCCCCAATCTCCCTAACCCCATGCTTTATACAGAGCTAAATATATAGTAAGTGCCCAGTAAATAGTTTTCTATTATTGACTACCCCATCAGTATAGAGAGAAAGGCATGTGTAGAAGTATAAGTGGTCAAGGATGGGGTCAAAAGGTTTACTCCAACTAAGGTATTAAAAATGCTGCTGGGTAGGGCCTTGCAAAAGGAATGTCAAGTGTGAGCTTTGACACAATCTAATTCTCTTTAGCAACCAGGTGTTACTGACTTAGGTGGTGATTAGTGCTTAGGGTGGAGTAAAAGAAATAGGGCCTTGGCAAAGGCTTATGAATACCTAAGCACAGAATGTCCCCAGCTTGGCCCTATGGTACAACAGCTTTCACAACCCCACAAATTCTTCCCAAGAAGCAGAGCCAAACAGTATTCTCAGGACCTCAAAAGAGGGAGTACCCATTCCAGTTCTTTGAGCAGAGTCTCAGTGACTTGAGGTATCTGCACCACTTGGGATTCAAGGAGAACAACATGAGCCTTTATCAGAAGATAGAGGTGAGAACAATTTCCTGCACAACTTGAGAAGGAAAGTGCTGCCCACATGCTGAGCAAGTTGCAGGAGATCACCTAGGCCTGCTGCATTCCTCCTCCAGATGAGGCACCAGCATGCTGCTGTGTTGCAGCTTGTTAAGGGAGTGCAGACTTGTCCTTCTTGTCTTGAGTAATTTTTCAAGAGGCTGGAAGAACTAATGGGTAGATTTGTTCTCTGTCTCAGCCAGGACTTCCAGAAGGCAGGTCTTCAGCTCCATTTTCATATACAATGTGTTGTTTCCTATTGAATCACTAGATTGACACTTAGTTTTAAATTCAATTTAATATTTGATTACATACCTCCTTGTACTGGTCTCTGATTATTTCATCTAAGTCCCTCATTTCCCCACAAAGTTACGAGCTTCTGGAGCTTCTTGCAGAGGAACTGTGCTCTATGTTGCTTTGTTACCCTCTGTCTCCTCTCACAGCCTGTACTGTGTGCAGTAAACATTAGATACACAGTAACTATATGGGACTGTGTAAATAATCTACCGTATATCTGTGTTGTGTATGCTATGTAGCAGTTAAAAGGATGAGGTGGCGCTACATATTCTGACCTGGAGAGATTTCCAATTTATATTATTGTGTCCAAAAAAAGGCAATCAGGCATAGTATGAAATCCTTTATGTCAAAGGAACTGGTTAAAAAAAACAAGGGCTTGGACTATATATCTGTATATTTCCTTCCCCGTATATACCCCTAGTCACAGACGTTGTTATAAGTAGTATACTAGAACTTGGTAATTTCCTGTATTTTCCTTTTCAAAAGGAATTGTTATTATTAAACAAATAATACGTGTAAGGCAGTTAGCATAGGACTTGCTGCACTAAGTCACACTTAGGTAGCGATTATATGGGTCAGGCATGGTTCTTAGTGTTTTACGTAAATTAATTTGTTTCACCCTCATAATAGTCCTATAAGAAACAGGCACAGAGAGGTTAAGTAATTTGCCTTAGGTTAGACAGTACAGCTAGAAGTGGAAGACCCAGGATTTAAGTCCAAGTAGTCTAGCTCCACTGCCTATATTCTTAACCACTATGCTGATAGTGTTCAACTAATGTTCCGCTTTCCCTAACGCCTTCCCCCCTTCTCTGTGCTTCTACATCTTTCATATCCCTCAGTGATGGCACTCAGAACATTATGTAAAAATTTACTAGAAAGAAAAAAAATCATATTCCTCACACTAACCTATTGTTTCATCTATGGATTTGAAGGTTTGTGGTACCTATAAGGGGCCACAGATGCCTTCTGGAAACTATGTGTGGGTTGTCACTGTGAGATCATGACCATTTGCCAGGCCTGTATTTAGTCATGTGATATACACAGACTTCCCCCAAGTGCCTCTGCAGATGGTTTTAGCCCGAACTGTGGATCATATCAAGTAGAACCTCAGCTTAATGGACTAGGCTGATGATGGTGCCAATGTAATGAATCGTATGAGGGCTGGGGGGCAGACCTGGTAACGTTCTGTGGATCCTCCTCCATGTAAGGTTTCTAGGACTATGGTTCTTGGCTGCCCAAAGCCCTGAGGCCTTAAGATTGTTGCTGACTGAAAACAAATTCAGAGGCTTCGCCCCAGGCCTTGTTCTCCAATGGTGTTAGTGCTATTCCAGATTAAATCAACATGCCTCAGATTTGCCAGACCCATTGTCACAGCGATATGCATCCCCAGTTCACACATGGATTGTTTGCCCTCTGGCAGCCCAGCGTACTTGGAACTGGCAGCGATGATCTCATACAGCAGGAAAGCTGAGCAGTTGGTCAGATGATTAACACATTGTTGAGATGGAGGAGTTGCACATCACTGAATGAAAATATCTGGGCATTGCAGGATCAAGAGTTTCCAAACTTGAGGGCAGCCTAGGAGCTATCAAATCTGACTTCTTTATTCTACAAATGTGGAAGCTGAAGCTTTAAAACAGGGTAAATATTTTTGGCCCAAGAAAAGTTGAAGTGTAGTTCTAATAGGACGCACCCTGAGGAACACACTCTGGTTGCTGAGGCCTTTCTTTCAAAGACTTCAGGACTTCCAGGGCTCAACTAATCATCAACTCATCCCAAAGACTCGGTAACTTCTATTCCTCTTCCCCTTTAACAGTCTTTTTTATTTTTAAATGTCCAGTTTGTATTGTGCTTACTCGTAAGTGAATGAAGAATCCTCCCCACCCCAGCCCGCTGTGGCCCCAATGCCACAGATGTCTCCTCCCCACTTCATTACCAGATGGACAGAGAGGGCTTTAGGTTGGAGATGGGGACAAGAACTGACCTTCCCAAACTGTTACATACCCTCTGTCTAGGGATCTTAAGGTATGGGTCCTCCAGGTGGTTTTCAGGCTTTTCTCTTATGTAATTCTGTTCACTAGATGTAATTATTTGACAAATTGCTTGTACTATTTTTAAATAATAAAAGCCAGATACTTCCTTACGGATGTTCCATCAGAACAAAAGCCTTGCCTTCCGTGTGTATAATGCTCTCTGGTTTTCAAAGCTACCACTTATGATTTCTTAAGCAGTCCTGCCCACTCACCAAGAAGGGGGTTATTCTGGGGACATGGGCTGTGTCTATTCTGCAGGGGCATATAGGTAACATTTGGGAGATTGCTGTACTTCTCAAGCACTCTGAGCTCCCGAAAGTGACTACATGGAGTTGCTCCTCATGCCTCACTCTCCACTTCTCTGGATCGATGGTATTTATAACTGATTTGCAGGTGAGTGCCGCCTGGTGAGGCTTTGGACAAATAGAATGCCTTGTTCTTTCTCTGCATGGTTCGCCACTTGAACCGTTTGAAATCCTTTTTTTCCCAATATATTTCTTTAAATTTATTGATTTCAGAAACAGAGAGAAAGGGGGAAAGAGAGAGAGACATTGATTTATTATTCCACTTATTTATGAATTCATTGGTTGATTCTTTTGTGTGCCCTGACCACGGATTGAACCCACAGCCTTGGCATATCAGGACGATGGTCTAACCCACTGAGCTACCCAATGCATTCCAAAGCAAACCATTTGAAATCTTACCATTTGTGACAGCGTGGATGGGCCTAGAGGTTGGCAAAGGGTCAGTAGGATGGAAGGAGGAATGTGCCCCAAGCTAGGATGCTTCTCACAGAAGTCAGAAAAGAATTCCAGATCACTAGCTTTGTTTAGATCCCTGTGCTGAAGAAACAGGCTCTAGGGGAAATCTTTTCTAGTATTGCTCTCATGTTAGCCCCCAAAAATGTCTTTGATGTGTTAAAACCACAGGCTCAAAATGAAGTTACTTATGCTAATACCCATGACACTAAACCTAGATTTAGTACCTGACTTCATTGCAGTTTTAACCTTCTCCAGGAATGTAACCTTAATCTATTAATCTGGAATTTTCTTGTTAGTAACACAGAGTCATCCGTTTCATGAACCCTTTACAACCCACACCCTCAAGGAAACTGAGGCAGCCTGTCTGATGAGACACACCCCCTTCCCATAAGGGAAAATAATGAAACAATCCTTTCTTTTCTTTTGCTAATGACTTTCTTTTTTAAAATTTATTTTTCAACTATAGTTTACATTTAATATTATTTTGTATTAGTTTCAGATGTACGGCATAGTGATTAGACAATCACACGCTTTACAAAGTTTAACCCCCCCCAAATTTCCACTACCTGCCCAACACCATACATAGTTATTACAATATTATTGACTATGTTCCGCATGCTGTACTTTACATCCCCATGACTGTTCTGTAACTACCAGATCGTTTCTTAGTCCCTTCATCGTTTTTACCCAGTCTCCCAAACCCCTTCGCCTCTGGCAACCATCAGTCTGTTCTCTGTCTTTGAGTCTGTTTCAGTTTTGGTTTTTTCTTTATTTCATTCTTTAGATTCCACTTATAAGTGAAGTCATATGGTATTTGTCTTTCTCTGTCTGACTTATTCCAGTTAGCACAATACTCTCCAGGTCCATCCATGCTATTGCAAATGGTAAGATTTCATTCTTTTTTTATGGCCAATTAATATTCCACTGTATATATGTACCACGACTTTTTAATGCGCAAGCCTAGGCACTTGGGTTGCTTTCATACCTTGGCTGTTTTAAATTACACTGCAATGAACATAGGTCTGCACACATTCTTTTAAATGAGTATTTTGGCTTTTGGGTGATCTATACTCAGAAGTGGAATTGCTGGGTCACCAGGCAGTTCCATTTTTAATTTTTTGAGGATCCTCCACACAGCTCTCCATAGCGGCTTTGTTAGGTAGGATAGATAGCAAACCAAGGCAAGGAGGAGGAGGGAAATGTGTCTCGCCCTAATTTAGCAGTTCTGAGCCTGGTCCAATAATATCGCCAGGTGTTCCAACATCATAAGAAACACCATGCTAGCACTGGAGGAGGGGAGCCCTTGAAATTCTGTGTACATCCTTTCCACTATCTGGGAAAGAAAGCCTTTGAAACCGTGTATTCATCCCAAGGTCTGAAAGGGGGGGAAGGAGGGGGCGGTCAACAGGGCCCAAAGAAGAAGCCCATAAAACAACTTCGGTTAATTGTCTATCTCTGGTCACTATTTTATGAGGGGGTCTCTAGTGCTTACAGAAAGAGCCCATAAACAATTTTAGGTAACTGCCTCCTATCCCATGTCTGTTTTATGACAAGAGGAACAAGGGTAGTTTGGAATAAAATAAGGATTCAAGCTAACAGACCCCCATGCATGCCTACATTTAGGTAGTCCCCCACCCCCACTCCAAGCCGGCACCATCATTACCCATCAATCAATATGTTACTCCACCTTCATCTTGCCAACTATACAAGTCCTGGGAACAAAGGACCTGATGCTCTTGCCACCCCTGCTCTTGCCACCCTTTCTTTTTGCCACCCAAGCTTTTGCCTTTCTCCCCGACCTTGGCAAGGCCCCTTCTCTTCCACTAGAACGTATCACTGATAAAGCCTGCTTACATACTACTAGACTTGCTGATCTGCAATTCTTTACCACGTTTACAAGAAGAATAAGTTTCGAGTTTCTCTGGTAACAGCTTCACTAATCCTCACCCCTAATAGTGCACCAGGGTTCCCCCTTCTCCACATCCTCACCATCACTTGCTGTTTGTATATTTACTGATGATAGCCATTCTGACAGGTGTGAGCTGATATCTAACCGTGGCCTTAATCTGCATTCCCCTGACCATAATAATAGCTTTCTTGTCCCCATCAGCACCTGCCTACAAAAACCTTCCACATTGTATGCTCACCTCTACTTGTTGGATGGCATGCTGCTCCACTTATGAATCTTTCAATTAAGCCAATTAGATCTCCAAATGTACTCGATTGAATTTTTGTTCTTTAAAAGAAATGTGAGCCCTGGCTGGTGTAGCTCAGTGGATTGAGCTGTGGGCTGCAAACCAAAGAGTCGACAGTTTGATTCCCCATCAGGGCACATTCCTGGGTTGCAGGCCAGGTCCTCAGTGGGGGCCACTTGAGAGGCAACCACACACTGATGTTTCTCTCCCTGCTTTTCTCCCTCTCTTCCCTTCTGTCTAGAAATAAATAAATAAAATCTTAAAAAAAAAAAAGAAATCAATGTGGCTTTAGGGTAGACTTTAGCTGAACACCACATTCTACAACATAGTCCTGGCATAAACCCCATCCAGAGTGTATGGCAGGCAGGGTACAAGTGCTCAGTTAGAGTCAGCCAGACTAGGACGCCAATCCCAGTTGAACCGCTTACTATAGCTGCGACATTCAGCAAGCTGGCTTTTCTGAACAAGTTTTTCATCTGTAAAATGGGGTTAATGATACACAGTTGTCCAGAAATACCAGAAAAAAGTATACGAAAGGTGCCTGCTTGGTATAGGGCAAGTGCTCCGAAAGTGGTAGGTATTATTATTAACAACATAAGGAAAGCTTATGGGGACCTAAGCAGGAAATCAAAGGCTCCTCTGCAAATAAGGAACCGAAATAGCCTTGAGTGGGCTCCACCCACCGGATCGGCAAGTCCGCTCCCGAGGGGGCGAGACGGGAAAAAGTCTCTCTGCCCTCCCCCAACCCGAAACCAGCTTGACTGTCCTACAGACTGAGCCAAAGGCTGAGCTGAGCTGAGCTGAGCCGGGGGTGGGAGAGGGTTATTTTGCTTTCAAAAAGGTTTAAGACTGCTCTCGATCTCCTCGGCCGAGCCAGGATAAGCCAGGAAACATAAACTGAAGTCCAAACGCGAGGAAGGCCCCAGGGCCAGAGGGGTAAAGGTTACCCTTAGACCAGCTTCTACCTTCCGCGCGCGCTGTGCCAGAGTCAGCTGACCCTGTGCGCGTCCTCCCCATCCTCCCGCCAAGGCGCGCCCCGGAGCCCCGCCTGCCCCACCCTGGGGTCCCCCATGGCCCCGCCCCTTCTCCGGCTAGCATCACCGCGTTGTCGCGGCCTCCTCCCAGCCAATCAGCGGCTACCCAACTGCTCGGCCTTTTCCGTTCGGCGCTCGTCTGCCTTTCCGGGGCCAATTTGGGCGGGGGAAGGCCCGCTCTTTGCAGAGGACATGGTGCTCCTCTTATGAAAATGATATTCGTATTTCCACGAAGGTCTCTACCAGGGAATGCACCACTTAAGGACAGGAAGGCAGCCGGACTTTCGCCGTGGCCGCACTGTGCCGGGTCTGTTCAGGAGCTTTCGGAGCATCCATCCATCAAGGGCTGTTTAGGGCGCGGGGAAAACAGTGTGCCTTTTCTTCCCTCCAAAACGACTCCATCTGTGACACTAACTGATCCCCTCCCTTCCAGCTTGTTCACGACACGATTGCAGCATATTTGAGCCACCCAGACCTGGTTGGGGGAGTGGAAAAGAGGGTGGTACTTGTAAGAAGAAATATTTTGCAGTGTAGAAGCTCCAGCCCTCAGGCCTAAATCCATCCAGCTGCTACACCGTCCTACTAGGGAGAAGAGAAGGGACAAGTCCTTCATCCCCTTCTCCGTGTCTGGAACTTTACTTTTGTCCTCTCACTTAATCCTCACAAGACCCCTGTAGGGAGGTGAATGGTTATTCTAGTTTTGGGAATGAGGAAACTAAGGCTCTGAGAGACTAAGAAATTTTACAGCTCCTGAGGGGCTGGTTTGCAATAAAGCTGAAGTTTTCTCTGAGGGGGCTTGTACCTGGACACCAAGTACTGCCTAGGCTCAAATTCTCATGGTTCCCTTGTTTGCTTTGGGAACAGACAGCAAGGGCAGTCGATATTCTACTTCCTGGAGCAAAGTTAAAGGTCTTTCCAGGCCATCTCACACCTGGATGCAGTCAGTCCATTGTTGAGGTAGAGACCGCTTTGTCACTTTGCAGGGGAATCTTGAGTCACTGAAACGTCTTTCAGGCGGTAGAATACATAGCACATTCCTTGACCCCACAAGCCTGGTTCAGCTGTCTCTTGCATCCTCTTTTGGTAGTCCTTATTATACCACATGTTGCATTTGCCTATTTCTTTATCTATCTCCTGGAGGGAAAGTGAGTGCAGCAACCCCACTTGACTGTAACCTTAGCATTAGGCTGAAATGCCAGGTTCAGGTCCCAGGTATGCCAGTGTTCCCCAGGAGCTCCGTTTGCAAACCACTGACTAGAGTTTTGAAGTTAAAAGTAAGGTGTGAAAGAAATCTGCAGACCTGACCTTTGACGGTAATGACAATAATAACAATGGTTGTCATTTACCTAGTGTTTATTATGTAACAGGCATTGTTCTAATTCAGCGATTTTCACTAAATTTTAGATTCAGCTAGTGCACAACGGTATGCCACAAGAGTTTTAAAAACATATAATACATGACTATTTAGTCAGGGGCACTGACCTCTTTTCCCTTAGATTGTCAAATTAAAAAACGACAGCAGCCAACACGACAATAGCTGTCCAGTGTGAATGCCCTGTCTTGAACCATAAATACATAGGTCATACAATAGAGTTCCATCTTATTGGTCATGTGGCATAATTAGGTTGCATCTGATTGATTTATTCGTGGTACCAGCAATCCATATATATAAATTTTTAAAAAATAGAAAAAAATTGTTGTTCTAAGAGCTTTAGTGCAGTGCTCCTCAAACTTCAACATGCATTCGAATCATCTGTGGATCTCGTTAACCTACAGATTCTGATTCAATGTGTCTGGGGTGGTGTCTGAGATTCTGTGTTTCTAACAAGCTCCCAGGTGAAAGTCCATGAATCACACTTGGTGTAGCAAGGCTTTGGTGTACTAAAACTTATTTTATCTTCTTAATAGCCATATGAAGTAGATACCACTGTAACTCCTATTTTACACACAAAGAAACTGAGGCTAGGCATCTATGAACTTAGGTCAAAATAAATAAATTTCTGTGCAGTGAGGGAGGGGAGAATGGTATAATCAGGGTACAGCTGAAAAAGGAGGAACAGAATTCTTGGCAGAGGAAACAGTATTTACAAAAGCCTGGTATGCAGCGGAAGTGGACGGGGCCACACAGAGGGCTGTTCCGCCCACGAGGCACCACGTGCACAGCCCTTAGGAACAGGAGCTTCCCAAAGGCCCCAAATATTTGAAGCCTAAAAAAATTATTGGCACCTACATATGAAAACTAAACATTTAAATTAATTATTCCAAAATGCAAATAATGAGAAACTCTTTCAAAATTTTTGCATAAAAAATTCCCACTTGGTAAGTGATCTAAATATATTTGAATACATTTGACAAAAAGATAGGATTGGGCTTTTCAAGCCTAGGGTCTACAGAGGACAGGATAGGCCTTGGCCACACTGAGTTTGGATGTAATTCTGAGGGCAGCTGGGAACCAGTGACAGAAGCAGGAAAATGTTCTCTGTGGCTACAATGAGGAGAATGGATTGGAGGGAAGCCAGACTGAAGGCCCAGAGGCTAGAACCAGATAGGTGTTTATAGTCTCCAGACTGCAAGACAATCTCTCCTCCTTGCCAAGATTAACATAAAATGATAGCATTATACAACCCAATTATTCTTTGATTTCTCAGAGGCCCAATGTGACTCAGCACTCTAAATTTACTTAATATTTGGGAAGAAGGGCTTTGCCAATTTCTTTGTCATTAAGGCCAGTGACATGACAGTCTAGGGGAGATATTTGAAAGGACATGCCTTGAGTCAGACATCCATGAGTGCCAACCTCAGCTCTGCTACTTGTTAGGTGTGTGACTTTGCCTAAGTGATTTAACTTCTCTGAGCCTCAGATTCCTTATTGGTAACACGGTCATAATACATTCCTCACAGAATTGAGATAAGCTCTACATACAGTGCCTCCCACAAAATAGATATATGTAAATGATAGTTGTTAGGATTTATATGCCATTGTTCTGGGGCGTAGTTGAGTTTTCTTTAGGAGTGAACAGAGGGTGGAGTAAATCATTTAATCTTTTCATCAGTCTTCTGAAGTAGAAATTATTGTCTCCACTTTGCAGATAAGAAAACTGGGGCTCAGAGATGAGATAAATCAGCTCAGTAAACTAGGAGCAGAAAGCAGGAGACTTGCAAGAACTGGGATTTTACTTTTATTCTGTTTAGACACCCTCTCCAGGAGTCTATGACGGCTGCTTCCACTATTCTGTGCTGTGTGCAAAACTTGTTTGTAGTCCAGGTGCAAACGGTCCCGATTTCCCAGTGCACACACCACTGAACACTCTCCTCAGAGCTCCAAATGCTATTTCCCTTCTTTCACCAGCCTTGCCTAACCTCCCTACCACTTGCTGCACAATTTTACAGTTTCTGGATTTCACTTACTACAGAGATTGTCCCTTTGAGACTCAGACAGAACTGCCCTGGACTGAAATGCCTTCCAAGGTACCTCCCTTTAAGGGAGTAGATAAGTAGGTCACATCAGGATGGCAGGGGAGGAGGCTGACTTCTTAAGGGAGGAGGAAAAACACTGCCAATCACATGGAGAATGGAAAAACAAAACAAGGCTCTTTTTAGCCTCTCAGTCTTTTTCCCATATACATATCCTCTCTCTCCCCTCACCCTCTCTCTCCTCTCTATGTTTCTATCTCTCTACCTCACACTGAAAGCAGCGCCCTCCCCACCCCCCCCATGCTGCAGCTGGCTGCTATTACTGTGAAAAGCATGCACAGGCAACACTGAACTCTCAGGGTTTGGGAACACCAGTGGAAATTGTATTGAGCAGAAAGTTTGCCCTCCCCCCCGGCCCCGCCTCCTCTTCAAGCCACTCCTACAACTGCCAGGAGAGGGGAGATCTCGGCTAAGGATTTGGAGCTTTCTGTCCTGTTGACTGCTCCTCAAGGTCTGAAAGCACAGAGCTTTTGGGTTTGGGGGCTGTAGAGTAAGGAAGGCACTGGCTTCCAGTGGTTCCCTGGAGTAGCCTAGGGTCTGACTAAGAGATTCTGTTGTGGCAACCGGGACAAGTCACGGGCCTTGCAAGATTTCTGTTCTTCACCCTCACCCTAACCCCCTTGAAGGCAGTTTACAGGAGAGGTGTGGATGTGCATTAAATTATGTAGATTAGTGTGAAAACCAGAGAGACAGAGACAGGGCCTGGCATTAAAGGTTCGATACAGCCAACCCCGCCCAGCCCTGCTATCCCTAGGGACTAAGCCCTATTTGAATCACAACACTGGGCAGTCACACTTCTAGGAAACTGCAGCTGAAGGGGAAAGGTCCTGGCTGCTTGAATGAGACCCAGCCTGGCTGTGTACAAATGAGGAATGAAAATGTGTATCCGGGCAGACACCAGTCCCTGAACTCTGTGCCCAGGGCACAAGGCAAGCACACAAAAACAAAGACCAAAGCCTGACCCTCACACCTGGGGGTCAATAACCCGGGTTCCCTGGAGGGAGGTTGTGAAAATAGGGAGTTCACTCTGGAGAGGCCCAGGGATTTTCCGTTCTCTTGGTATGGAGCCTGGTGACCTTTCAGCTCTGAGGCTTACTGTTTCAGGACACTGTTAGCCCTTTTACAAAGATGTCCAGACTGCAGATGCAACTCTCTCCCGCTGGCTGATGTTTCAGCACTGCCCCCTGCCCTCCTGACACCCGCCCCCAAGGCTCTGGGCAGACTCTTTGGGAATAATAACCACCTCTGCTCTTTCTCTTTTACCCCTGCAGAAAGGCGGTGTCTCCCCCCCAGGAGTCTGTGCCCCAGTGTGCTATGGGAAAGTCTCACTCTTGCCTACAGTTGCTCCTCTCCTTCCCATGAAAAGCATGGCTGGGTAATGGGAGAGAGACATCCATCTTCACCCGTGTTCTTCATTATGCTTAATGTCCCCAGTGGGGTAGGTCTGTCTAACACACCTCTTCCCCAGGCTGAAGTAATCCCAACCATCTCTCATCTGAGTGGGTGTAAATCCCGACACTCATGTACTACTAGCAAGTGACTATGGTGGTGCTTCGCCTTGAAACAAGAAGTTTGAATTTGTGAGTTTACATCCTTTGTGCTCTCAAAAAGTGCCTGGCAGCTCTGTCTCTGGATGAGGACCATGCCAGGACTACATTGTAGAATATGGGGTCAGCTAAATTCTACCCTAAAGCCAACATCCTTGGGGGGAAGGGGTAGGGTGTTTCTGCATTATTCAAGGTCTTATGCAAGTGCTACTTTCTGACTTATCTAGGATTAACTAGAGGAAAGAAAGCAGTCTGGGAGACTCCAAATCCCTCCTGCATCAATTAGCTATGTATCTAAACTGTGGTTCTGAATCTTGGTAGAGGAGAATCACCAGGAGGTTTGTTAAAATACAGGTTGCTGGGCCCTGTCCCCAGGGTTTGTGATTCAGTAGGTCTGATATAGGGCCTGAGAATTTGCATTTATAACAAGTTCCCATGTGATGGACTACTGCTCCAGGAACCACATTGGGAAACCACTGAGCTAGAGTATAGCAAAAAGAAAATCTAGGTTTGAGTTCTAGACCTGCCATTTTTCTGCTCTGTGATCTTGTACTTGACCTCTCAGAGCATCAGTGTCTCATTCATTAGAGGTGGAGTAATGACCACTGGGTAGTTGGGAAGTTTGCTTACATCTTGTATTTGAAAGACACCTTCACTGTGCCTGGCAAATTGAATGTATACATTTGTCAACAAATACAGTGGTTAGTGAGTAGTTTGTCTGCTATCCATTGGATACTCTGCTCAATGTCATGGCTGACTCTGGGCAGATCACATGGGATTTTAAGGCCCAGTTAAGCATCATACGCCTCTTGATCTCATTTATTTCCTCTATCAAACAAGGCCTGTGGTCTATGAGACTAATGGCTCCTCCAGGTCCCATTTAGAAGTCTAGATCTGGGAGGGGCATTAGTTCTTGAGAGGCACAACCAGATTTTTTTATTCTTGCCCATCTCTTTCTCGGATCTCCACCTGAGAGCCCAGGTGCTGCTGCAGAGCAAAGAGCTATTGGTCAGTTCATTGCTGAGGAGAGTTACTTGGCCCTCAAGGACCATCATGATCTGGTTCCAACCCACCTTAATAATCATATCTGCCATTCACCTAATAGTCTAGACAAATTGGACTATTTGTCCCTTTCTGAATATACCCTGTGTTTTCCTGCTTCTAGCCTTTGTTCACACTGTTCCCACGAATTTCACCAAAGTCTTATCTCCTCCAAGAAGTCATCCCACATCCTGTGTCAGCTGTCTGTGTATCAGGTCATTCCAACTAAGTGGGGATGACCTAAACAGAGGCTGCATGAAGTTCGTTCTGTAAGAATCTGCATGTGTGATTTCACAGAGTAATCTATACGTCAGCTGGTGCCAATCATTCTCCTATAAATTTCTCATCTTAACTTAGAAAACATTTATTTCTAACATCTCCTTTACATTTCTGTGTTTCTAAGAATTTTTTAAATAGTCTTTTATTCTAAATGTAGCTGTCTATTTAATGCAAGTACTTTTTGTATTTTTCTTTAGGTGGTAGTAAGGCATGTTACTGAAGTTGTCAGGTATAAGATCTAATGAAATCAGGGGTGCAACCACCTCACCCTCTTCTACTTGTGTCTGATGCTGTCCCTCTGAAGGGCTTACATAGAAGCTCAGTGGTTTCCAGTTTTGTCCCAGGATATTGCACTTCTAAAGTCTGTTCTTGGAGCATATCCAGATACGAAAACAAGAATTGAGATACTATGTTAAACTTTTAAAAGTGAAACAACCACTTAAAAGAAGATGCCCACTTAAAAAAAAAGATTCATCAGCCATTTATTTTCTATGGTAATCAGAAACAGAGAATATATGTGTGTGTGTGTGTGTGTATATGCTTCTAGGGCCCATGTTCAGACATATTTATTTGCATATAGGTACATCTGCTTCTCTAATTTCCTTTTTTAAACCACAGGGTTTTTTTCTTTGCTAAATATAATATATGGGTTAGTAGAAAATATGTAGAGGAAACAAAAAGTAAAAGAAGAAAAAAAAGTCATTCATAATCTAGAAATAACTATATTAACATTTCTCTCCTGCTGTACTTAACCCTTTCTACATTGAGTTTGCATTCAGTATGTACAAGTCTTAGTTCCTCCACTAGGAGACCATCTCAGATCATCTTCACATCTCCTTCACCACTCAGCACAGGTAGAAAAAAGGAGGCAGAGGACTGACTCTATTTAGGCAAATAGTAAGCAGAAGAGAAACTCCCTTTTGGGAGGGAGCAGGGCAAGTGGTTTGAACTCCATACTTAGGGGTGGGGTTGCAACCCTTGTTGAAGGGGAACCAAGGGATTTTCCTCCATCCTTCATGTGTTCAGACTCTGGGAGCTGGGGAAAGATGGAAAACTCATCAAGTCTAGGGTCAGGGAGAGAAGCCTTAGCTCCCTGGCAGGGCCGGGGTAGGGCAGAAGCTTGGAGGTCACAGCTATAGGAGAGGGGTGGTTTCAGGCATTCACCTGGGAGAGGAAACTCGCTTTGAGTACTGTGTGTTCATCTTTTTTACACCCAATTGTACCACTACTGACCATCCCAGTCTCACAGGTTTTGACCTAAGGAAACACCCACAACACTACCTATAGAGGCTTAAATTAATGTTTTTTAGATTGCAGTTTCCCAAAATGCAGTTGTACCGTCTGTGATCTCAATGTTTTAGTGAGAACAATGAACCAATAAGCAAGTCACACGCACCTGTGATTCATGTTGTCCAAACTAGCCACATTTCTGAACAGTGAAGACAGATACAATTATTAAACCATTCAGGGTGTGCTCACGTCATTCACAAGTCTGCAAGTGTTAAAACAGGCCGTGCCACTTCCTTTAGCCTCATTCTAAGCAATAAAATTTTTGAAATCACTGTTTTGATGGATTAGCTATGTTTTTGTAATGCAAATGAAAACTATAAAGATTAGCATTACAATGAAAAATTGTCAGCCATCTGTAATGGTTTTATTGCCCGTTGGTAATAACTGAATCATGTTTTTGGAAAACAGTATTTTTAACAGTTTCTTTATATAATTGTGTATATTTCTTCCACTAAATTATGAATTTTCTTAAGGTCAGGTATCATGGTTTGTTACTTAGTACAGTTTTGAAGCTCAGTAAATATTTGTTCTTTTTTTTGACTTGTTTTGTTTTGGTGATGGAATAGTAATCGATAGTAGTTAATCATTGTGCTTAACATAAATGAAGTCTCCAAGATCAAGATTATAAAAGGGAGAACAATAATTATATGGTAAAGAAAGTTGCCCTGGTTTAAATACTGTGCCGTTATTGTTTGGACTTGGCTCTAAGGTATTCCGGATGGGAAACAGTGAATCATTAACATGTTCCTACCTGTTCTCCTTGGAGTAGATAACACATTTACAAGTTTAAGAATTTGTGTTGGGCCCCGGATGGGTGGCTCAGTTGGTTGGAGCATTGCTGTACACCAAAAGCTTGTGGGTTTGATCCCCAGTCAAGGCACATACCTAGGTTGTGGGTTTGATCCCAGTCGAGGCACATGTGAGAGGCAGCCAATCACTGTCTCTCTCTCTATGCCTCTCTCCCTTCCTCTCCTTCTTAAAAAAAATCAATAAACATATGCTTGGGTGATGATTGAAAAAACTTTCTTTAAATTAAAAAAAGAATTTGTCTTGGGGCTATAAAACAGAGCGACATTATTTGGCTGATGCAAAAATTCAACCCATTATAACAACTTCATGAACTAAGATAACTTTTCCAAATCTAGCAAGCATAGAGTCATTAACCAGTCACTATTAGTTGAATAAATGGATGAAATGACCTAGCTACAGTCAACGGATTTTTTACCACCCCTGGGAAACCATTAAAAAGAAAAACTAGCATTTATTTAGTACGTAATGTTCTAGGGTCTTTATCTATGTCTTTCCTCTGGATTTCATGCAGCAGCTGCTATGTGAGGAGAAGGTAAAATAACGCTCCTAGGGATAGACATTCCACCTGTCCATAACCAATGCTCACCTTCTTCTCAGATCACAGTGACTCCGTTTCCAAAGAGGATTGAAGACCTAATTTGATTCAGAGCTGGAGGGGAAGTTGTAGAAACTAATGCATGATAACCTTCTGACCAACCAAATACATAAATGATCAAAGGAGAGCATGAATTAGAAATCAGAATAAAGGAGTATATCAGGAGACAGAAAATAATTCTAAT
>PVJI01028555.1:5397-16479 GCA_004026765.1 Micronycteris hirsuta
GACTGAAATTAGAAACCAACCCAAAGGAAAAAACCCCAAAACACTCAAAAGCATGGAGACTGAATAGCATGCTATTAAACAATGAATGGGTCAAGGATGAGATTAGGGAAGAAATCAAAAAGTTCCTTGAAACAAATGAAAATGAACTGACAACAACCCAAAACTTATGGGACACAGCGAAGGCAGTCCTGAGAGGGAAATTCATAGCCATACAGGCCTACCTAAAAAAAAGCAGAAACAGTTTACACAAACAACCTAACCCTACGCCTACAAGAACTCGAGGAACAACAGCAAAGACAACCCAGAGCAAGTAGAAGGAAGGAAATAACCAAGATCAAATCAGAATTAAATGACTTAGAGACTAAAAGGACAATTCTAAGGATCAATCAATCCAGGAGCTGATTCTTTGAAAAAATAAACAAAATAGACAAGCCTTTAAGCAGGCTCGTCAAGAAAAAAACAGTGAGGACCCAAATAAATTCAATCAGAAATGAAAGAGGAGATATTACAACTGACGCCACAGAAATACAAAGGATTATAAGTCACTATTATGAAGAACTGTATGCCAAGAAATATGAAAACCTAGGAGAAATGGACAAATTTTTAGAAAAATATAATCTTCCAAAACTCAATAAGGAAGGAACAGAAAGCCTGAACCGACCAATAACAGTGGATGAAATTAAAGCAGTAATCAAAAAACTCCCAACACACAATAGCCCTGGACCAGATGGTTTCACAGGAGAGTTCTACAAAGCATTTAAGGAAGAACTAACACCTATCCTTCACAGACTATTCCAAAAAATCCAAAATGATGGAAGATTCCCAAACTCTTTTTATGAAGACAGCATCATCCTACTCCCAAACCCAGAAAAAGACACAACAAAGAAAGAAAACTTCAGGCCAATATCGCTGATGAACACTGACGCTAAAATTCTCAACAAAATATTAGCAAACCGCATCCAGCAATACATTAAAAGGATCATTCACCATGACCAAGTAGGTTTCATCCCTACTTGGTACAAGGATGGAAGGGATGCAAGGATGCAAGGATGGTACAACATTTGCAAAACAATAAACATATATATCACATAAACAAAAGCCAAGACAAAAATCACATGATCATATCAATAGATGCAGAAAAAGCATTTGATAAGGTACAGCATCCATTTATGATAAAAACACTTAGCAAGGTGGGAATAGAGGTAGCATTCCTCAACATAATAAAGGCCATATATGAGAAACCTACAACCAACATTATACTCAATGGACAAAAACTAAAATCTTTCCCACTAAGATCAGGAACAAGACAAGGTTGCCCACTATCACCACTTCTATTCAACATAGTTCTGGAAGTTTTGGCCACAGCAATCAGACAAGGAAAGGAAATAAAAGGCATCCAAAATGGAAAGGAGGAAACAAAACTGCCGTTGTTTGCAGACGACATGATAGTATACTTAGAAAATCCTATAGACTCTGCCAAAAAACTACTCGATCTAATAATTGAATTTGGCAAGACAGCAGGATATAAAGTCAATATCCAGAAGTGAAAGGCATTCTTGTATGCCAACAGTGAAACAGCAGAAACAGAAATCAGGAAAAAAATCCCATTTGATATAGCAACAAAAAAAATAAAATACCTGGGAATAAACCTCACCAAGGAGGTAAAAGACCTGTACTCAGAAAACTACACAACACTGAAGAGAGAAATCATGGAAGACACAAACAAACGGAAACATATACCATGCTCATGGATTGGAACAATCAACATCATCAAAATGTCCATACTACCCAAAGCAATATATAGATTCAATGCAATCCCTATCAAAGTACCAATGGCATATTTCATGGATATAGAACAAACACTGCAAAAATTTATATGGAACCATAAACGTCCCCGAATATCAGCTGCAATTTTGAGAAAGAAGTGCAAAGCAGGAGGGATCACAATTCCTGATATCAAACTATATTACAAGGCCACTGTAATCAAAACAGCCTGGTACTGGCATAAAAACAGACAGATAGACCAATGGAACAGAATAGAGAGCCCCGAAATAAACCTGAGTCTCTATGGTCAATTAATCTTCGACAAAGGGGGCAGAAGCATAAAATGGAATAAAAATAGCCTCTTCAACAAATGGTGTTGGGAAATCTGGATGGCTACATGCCAAAAAGTGAAACTCGAGCACCAACTTACACCATACACAAAAATAAATTCAAGGTGGATAAAAGACTTAAATGTAAGTCGTGACACCCTAAAAGTTCCAGAGGAAAACATCGGTAGGAAAATCTCACATATTCCACGCAGCAACATCTTCAATGATATGTCCCCTAGAGCTAGGGACATAAAGGAAAGAATAAACAAATGGGACCTTATCAAAATAAAGAGCTTCTGCAGGGCTAAAGAAACTAGTATTAAAATAAAAAGAGAACCAACCGTATGGGAAAACATATTTGCCAATGATACCTCAGACAAGGGTCTGATCTCCAAAATTTATAAAGAACTCATACGACTCCACTCCAGGAAGACAAAAAACTCACTTAAAAAATGGGCAAAGGACATGAACAGACACTTCTCGAAAAAAGACATACAGAGGGCACAGAATCATATGAAAAGATGCTCAACATCATTAGCCATCAGAGAGATGCAAATTAAAACCACAATGAGATACCACCTCTCACCAGTTAGAATGGCCATCAACAACAAAGCAACAGATAACTGTTGGAGGGGATGTGGAGAAAAGGGAACCCTGCTGCACTGTTGGTGGAAATGCAGACTGGTGCAGCCACTGTGGAAAACAGTATGGAACTTCCTCAGAAAAATGAAAATGGAACTGCCTTTTGACCCAGCAATTCCACTACTGGGATTATACCCTAAGAATCCTGAAAAACCAATTCAAAAGAACCTTTGCACTCCTATGTTCATAGCAGCACAATTCACAAGAGCTAAGTGCTGGAAACAACCTAAGTGCCCAACTACAAATGAATGGATCAAGAAACTATGGTACATTTACACAATGGAATTCTACGCAGTAGAGAGGAAGAAGGAGCTTATACCCTTTGCAACAGCATGGATGGAACTGGAGAGCATATGCTAAGTGAAGTAAGCCAGGCAGTGAGGGACAAATACCATATGATCTCACCTTTAACTGGATCGTGAACAACAGAGACAGAAAGCAAGCAGGGCATGGACGGAGACATTGAAATTAAGAACAGTCTAACAATAGACAGGGGAGAAGGGGGAGGGGACAATGGGGAGAAGGGTTTACAGGAATCACTGTAGAGGACACAAGGACAGGACTAAGGGGGAGGAGGGAGGCTGGGGGGAGGTGGGGCTAGAGGGGAAGGGAGGAGGGGAGGGGAGAGGATGCAAATAACTGTAATTGAACAACAAAAAAAATGTAAAAAAAAAGAAAAAGATGAGCAGTTGCTACCTGCTAGGACAGCCACTATTCAAGACTGAGATAGAATTTTAATATAATTATATAGGGAGAAATCCCAAGGAAATCACCTAAGTCAAGTAGTGTTGATAAAACACCCTTTCTCTGTGTCCCACTGCACTCTGTAGTATGAAATGGTGTCTACTTGGTTTAGAAGGTGTGTTTACACGATATAGTCTTATGGAAACAAGAAGAACTGGTTGCATGTGTGGCCAATCCTGAAAAGCAACTGAAACATATAAACATGAACTTCAACGATGAAAGAGTTCAATACTTTTTAAAGCATTAAATATATATTTTTCCAGTAAAAAAAAATTAACACAGACCCAATTAATGCCATTTGTGCCACTTAAACCCAAGGATAAAAGAAGACAGGGGAACAAATAACAAAAACCAACTAAACCCAGAGAGACCCAAGAAAGAGGTAGAACAGCAAAGCAGAACAAAGAAAAAACCCCAAACGCCCCTATACACTCCTTAAGTTGCATCAGCGAATAAAAACACACCAGAAAAGCTAATACATATGTTACTGAACACCTCCAAGAAGATTCTCGCCTGCAGAGAGAAAAACCCTCTAGACAAAGAGCCAGTGTGGGTTCCCTCTAGAGCATTCCCAATCTTCTTCTCAGGCCTGAATGTTTTACTTCATCCTAAACTGTAAAGGTCCCTGTGAGACCTGCAAACAGGGGAGCATCTGACAGGGGCAGCTCGTCCTGGGCTGATATCTGATCCTGTCTCTAGCTTCCCCATGAAATAAATGCAGCCTCGCCTGGGCTCAATTTTCTATAAACTTCGTGGGGAACTAAAGAAGAACAACACATATGCTTTCTCCTGTTGCTTCCTGTGGCCTAAGTCCTTCCTTTGTCTCACTGTCCTTTACTTTAATATGCATAGTTTAAAAAGCACTTGAACTTCTGTTGTGAAATACTTTCTTTATGAAGTCAAGAACCCACACACTACAGGCCAGCCTGAGACAAACTTGCCCTAGTTCTGGGCCAGCTCAGTAACACAAACATGGCCTATTCTTAACTTGAATGTGTTTCGTGTGTTAAATTCTGGGCTAACAAAGGAGAAAATTGAGTATGTAAGAGTTCACTGGAGGAGGTTCTTTTGAATTTTTTTAGTCACATGCAAAGAAATGTTCTTCCAGCCCTAGTGTTTTTAAATATTGGTAATAGCTACTCTAGTGGTTTTTGTTGCTGAAATAGTATATCAACCTAAACATTGAGGAAAGCAGAATGTAACCCAATAAGGAATTTTGGTTTTTCTTTTTAAGTTTCATTTATTTGTTTATTTATAGAGAGAGGGGGAGGGAGAGAGGAAGAGAGGGGGAAACACCAATGTGTGGTTGCTTCTCACATGGCCCACACTGGGGACCTGGCCTGCAACCCAGGCATTTGCCCTGACTGGGAATTGAACTGGTGACCCTTTGGTTTGCAGCCTGTGCTCAATCCACTGAGCTACACCAGCCAGGGCAGTAATTTTGGCTTTTAATGAAACCATTTCAAGATATAAAATGGAACTTTAAAGACTCTTAGGTATAATAAATAAAAATGTTTTGTCTTTCTATATGTTATTTTGAATACTTGATACTTGTACAAAACCCGGAAAATATACTAAGCAAAAAAGAAAAGACAGTCACTTGTAGTCGTCCCTCTTTCTACAGTTCACGAGTGTAACATTTGGTGTGTATAATTCCAAATTTCCTTTCAACATTACTTTCTATCTGTGTAAGGATGCTAAAATTTAAGTCTGTTTTACATATTATTTTTAATATATATTGTATAGTGAGCATTTTTCAAAATCCACCATGTAAATATATTGAATTATATTCTACATGAGTACATATTATGTACATATATTTTCATTAACAACTCTATTTCTATTTTTTGACAGTATTTTATTCAATAAAATATATCTTATATAAACAATGTGGTATTGTTGAAAATGATCTTATGTTACTATAAATATGCTGTTGGGTTATATGCCTCTCATGTATTTAGGATAAAGTTTAGAACTTCCATGAGAGTAAGATGAAAGTCTCCAAAGGACGCCTACACCCTGGCTTCAGGTACAGCTTCAGGCCAGGCAAGGCCAGGGCGAGGCCTCTAGCTGGACCGGGCACTAGCCCTTGAGCAGGTCCCTCCTGTGGCTGTGCATTGCTCTCCAACTCTGGAGGTGGATCTGGAGTAGCAGGGGGGAAAAATGAAAAAAAAAAAAAAAGACTGACAGGCACATACCTGATTTTTCAATGCCTTTCCAGAGATAGGGGAGGTGGCACTGCCATGAAGTAACTCCTGGCCATGCACTTCCCCTCCCAAGATCATCTTACCAACTTCTGTCCTCTCATCTATCAGGGATGCCTCAGTTGTCTAGGCTCTCCAAAAGAAACCCAAAGAAGGTGGGCCTGGTGCTGATGCTGTGAAGTATGGAATTGACCTGCACCAAGGCCTGTTTCAGATGGAACAAGGGGAAAAGTAGGGGTTGGCTGAACCCCTGAACCGGGTCTAGCTAGGTTCCCACTGTAGAAGCAAAGGCCCTGGGGAGAGGAGTTTGGGCATCACAGCCAGAGCTGGAATTCTACGCTGTCCACCCTGGGAAACCTTTTTTTAGGACAGGGCCTCTGTGCACGCCCATGCCTAACCAGGGGACAGCCCAATGCCAACCCTGACCCTGTGTGACTGTCCTGGGAGGAGCAGGATGGGCAATTCAGAAGGTTCAGCATGAAGACCTTGTCTTTTCTGTCCAATGACATTTCTTCTTGAGGCCCTGTACACTGCCCACCCAAACCCTTCATGCACCTGATCATCTGGACTGAGGTTCGAGGTTGGAGGTAGATTGGTGAGCAGGCTCTGACCACATCCCCTGTTGGGAGCCTTGGGTCGTGTTGAGGTGGGGTAGCTCTGGACTAGGGCAGGTTGAGCGGGAGTGGACTGGGGTGGGTTAGGAACGCTAGGGCAAAACGCAGCCCAGCCCCTGTCCGGTTCTGTGAGGACAGGAGCCCCATCCACAGTTCTCTCTGTTCTGTCCTCTTGGGGTTGAAGACACCAGAGCTCAGGTCTCCCTTGGGAACCAGATCTGTAAGATCTCATTGGTGCCAGAACCTCCCTGCCACAGAAGTGAGCTCTCTACACACAGGGTCTTCTTTCAGGACCCAACCACCACCCACCTTTTTATTTGATCCCTTGGTGAGTTTCCACTGTCATCATAAGCAGGTAGGCCTTCAGGTGTGGAGATCTTGACAGCATCAGATCTAATGGATAGAGGACAGGACCTGCAAATGATATCTATCGTAACTGACTGATTTATTCAGTAGAACTGAGGCCCTGCTGGCATTGTGTCTGCTTCATTCACTGAGTTATGCTAAGTGCCTCCAGTAGGGCCTACTTTGTGGTAGGTGCTTCATACATTGTGAAATAAATGAAGTCCAGCCACAACCATCCCAGATATCTGAGTGGTCTGGGAACTCCTCTTACCCCGAGATTCTTAATGTGGCGATACTAAACTCAAGGGCAGAGTTCAGCAAAGTGCTTTCCCCAACTTCTTGACAGATTGTTTTCCATTTGCTTTTCCAAGCTCAGAAATGCCACAGGCCATGATGAGTGAGACAGGTGAATTTCCACAGTGGACAGAAAAGAAAAAAAAAAAAAAAACTACCAGGAACAGCCGCAGCAGACCCAGAAGCCCTGTATGCAGAGCTGGTGTGAGCAAAGACCTACCTGGACTGTCCCCACATTAGTCCCCGCGAGAACGTTGAGTTTTGTCCTCTGTCACCCCACATTTCAAAGAAACAAAGTGATGCTCAGAGATACGTGGTGACATTTTTATGACATACTGTTAGCAGAGCTCAGGATCACAGCAGTGCTGAAAAGGGGGCATGTGGTCACCGAATTAGCAGATCATCCAGGAACATCAGTGCTCTAGTGAAGGCAGGGTGCATGGACCCGAAGGTGGTGATGTGGGAGATATGTCCACCCAGGAAATCTGCAGCCACAAAACCCATCAACTTATTTAGTGTGCCTCCCTGGAGGGCCCACATTTTGAAGGATTCATGTAAATTAAGCATGAACTCAGCTGCACCTTGGGTGGGACGAGGATACCCATCCTGTCAGTGGCATCACCGTGAATCATCAGGAGTACTGAGGTCAGGAGCTCACCCCAAACTTCCAGCCTTCCAGGGACATGTGCAAGAGAAGGGTCAGGAGTACTCACACTGAATAAGGTTTAATCAATAGATTGTAAAGTAACATCTAAGTTTCATAGATGGGGCTGTTGACACAATTTTTACTTTCTAGGCAATTTTTCAGAGGAGGAATAAGGGACTTTCCATATGAAGAGTCTCTACGAGTCTCCCTCTAAGCAAGGGAGAAACCCGTCTAAAAGTCCTAGCTCTTCTGACACCCCCACATCCAACTCCTCTTTTCTGGGATTGTGAACAATTAAGTGCCTGCTCTATACACCACGCAGTGGGGTCCTACATTATGGCATCTCCTGCAAACTTTTACAGTCAATCAGACACTCTTTAGTGGTCATGGCAGCACTGCTGACATGGCACCTGTAGTGAATCACACCATGTCCACCAGCACTGAGAGGCTGCATCGCTCTGGAGAGTAACCTCCATTACTGGAGAAGGTCTGAAAGGATAGTTGACCTGACTGCTCTGTGGGATATCTGGGGCGGGCAGTTAAAAAAAAAAAGACAAACAGAAAAGATCATAAAAAATACAAATATACTTGTTGTCTGCTGTGAAATAAAACAACATATGATTCCTAATATTCTTACTAATACCAGGATATTTTTTCAACCTTCACTTGTAGCTGGAGGGAGAAGTGGAAGTCCAGACACCTTTGTACACGGGACTGTGGGACACTGTAAAAAAGCCACTGAAGGTCCCTGGTGGAGCCCCTGGATTGAGTCTGGTGCAGGGCAATAGAATTTAATCTTGGGGTCATGAGTGTGGAGACCCTTCTGGGGTAGCTCTGACCTCAGTGTGGCACGGGCTGTTGTCAGTGGCCTGATGCACCTTCCCTCTTGGAGAGAAATAGAGATGTTGAACCTGTTCACCAGATCCTCAATGCTGTTTTCATTGAAACTCTACATAGGCAAACCCCATACCAAGCAAAATGGCATCAGGAACCTTCCAACCAACCTGTGGTTCTGTCAAATGGTAGTGCTGACAAACTGATAAAGTCTTTTGCGACACAGTGAGGATGTACAAGGCAGTCCTGATAAAGGATAAGGAGAATTGAATAATGTCAATGTCCAAAATCACTGAATGGCTGAACATTGAGGAAACTACCTCTTTATGAGTTATTATGGAGCTGAATAAGATCACATCTCCTAACCTGGCCAGATTACAATGGTTTTCCCTGGTCTGTGAACTGAAAGATCGCAGAGAAATTATCCAATATTTTACTCTCTGCTCATCTTTGTGTACAAAACCCCCTAATCCACTCTGATGATGGGCAAGATTTGGTGGCCTATAAGGACAGTGGAGCTGCCTATTCCACCAGAAACTTGAGGCTGGTAGGAAACACAACAAAAACAGCAAAATACAAGTGTTCATGTGGTCTACTGTGAAGTGCAACATATTTCTTTCCCTAATATTCCTTCAAATATGGGAGGAATGTTTTTTCCCTGTCCAATGTAGCCGGTGGTAGAAATGGGGGTCCAGATTGCTGTGTGCATGGGATGTGAGACACTTTGTATCAAGCACTGTGAGGGCCCTGTGGAAGCCGTCCCTGTATTTGAGCCTAGATACTTGGCTGTCAGGTCATCTTGAGTTTCTGGGAGTGAAGAATCCCGTAGTCGAGCTTTCACCTCAGACCAGGAGTGGATGGTATCCCTGGCTTGGTGCACTTTCCAGAGACAGGATAGGTGCTGCTGCCTTTAAGGCCAATCCTGCCCATGACACTCCCCTCCCCAGATCATCCTCCCAGACTGAAGTTCCCTCACCTTTCAGGTGTGCCGCCCTTGTCTCTAGGTTCTCCAGAACAACCCAAAGAAGGTGGGCCTGGTACAGGGGCTGTGAAGTAGGGAAGCTGACCTGCATCAAGGCCTGCTTCAGCTGGAACAGGAAATGAAGGGGCTGGCCGAACTCCTAACCTGGTTCTGCATCCAGTCTCCCACCAGAGAAGCAAAGGCCCTAGAGAGAGGCAGTTGGGCAGCAAAGTCAGAGTTCTGGAATTCTCCTTCTGAACTGCCTTCCCATGCCACCCTGGTTTGAGACAGAGCCTCTCTGCCTGCCCCTGCCCATCTAGGTGACAGGCCCACGCCGGGTGATAACAGCAGGATCACAACATGGAGACTGTGTGAGTCTTTTATTCTCGCTGACATTTCTCCTGAAAGTCCTGTACACTGCCCACTCCAAACTGCCATTCACCTGCTCACCTGGACTGAGGATTTAGACAGATTCGTGCAGGTTTTTTTTTTCACCACATTTCCTGTTTTGAAGCTGGGCATAGTGGTCAGGAGAGAAGACTATGGAGAGTGACAGCCAGAGCAGTATTGGACTGCAGGGGGTTTAAGATTCTACAGCAAAAAGCAGCAGAGCTGCCTGATTCTACCATGTCAGAGACCTCATCCTTGGTTCTCTTTGAATCATGTCCTCTTGAAATGGAAGCCTCCAGAGCTCTGGCTTCCCTTGGGAATCAGATGTGTATGACCACATTTTTTGCCAGACCATCTCCAACCATAGCCTCTGCGCTCTCAACACAAGAGGTCTTCCTTGTGGACCCAAACGCCACTCTCCTTTTTATTGGGTCTTGTGGTGTGTCACCTTTGTCATTATAAGGAGGTATGCCTCTAGATGTGGAGAAGACCTTGATGGCATTGGATCTGATAGATGGAGGACAAGGCCGGTGATTGATGCCTATTGTGACTCTCTGATTCACTGAGTAGAACTGGGGCCCTGGGATTGTGTCTACTTCCTTCGCTGAGTTTTGCTAAATGCCACTAGTAGGGCCTACTTGTATGTGGTGCTTCATACACATTGTTGAATAAATGAACACCAACCTCATCCATTCCAGATACCTAGGTGGACTGAGCACCTCGGTTTCCCTAGAGATTCCTGATGTGACAACACCAAAGACAAGCACGGGGATTAGCTAAGTGCTCACAAGCTTCTTGACAGGTTGTTTGTCATGTGCTTCTTCACACTCAGAAATAGCACTGACCACTGATGGGTTCGGCTGGTGAATTTCTATGAGGGACAGAGAAATCATGGCCATGAACAGCCACAGCACATCCAGCAGCCCTGTCTGTAGAGTCAGACACCAGATAAGATCTGCCTGGACTGTCTGCACAGTATTTCCTGAAGAATATAATGACATTGGTCCTCCATATTCCCCTTTTCAGGTAAGAACACGGAGACTCAGATAGATGTGGTGACTTTTTTAAGACACAGAGTTAGCAGTTGGCAGTAGCACCACGGTACCGAAAAGGGGACTCATCGAGTAATCTGCTTGTCCAGAAACTGTTGGGTTCTGAAGAAGGCCGGGTGCATGGACTGGAAGGTAGTGAAGTGGGAGATGTTTCCTCCTCGGAAAGCTGGCGACATGGACACCACCTCCCTCTCCAGTGTACCTCCCTGGAGGGACCGCATTCTATAGGCTTCTCGTAATTTAAAGATGAACTCAGCTGCACC
>PVJI01028556.1:0-16383 GCA_004026765.1 Micronycteris hirsuta
AGTTCAACAGTGTCTTAGCAAAGTTGTGATAGGGGACTCTAGAGTTGGACAATTTCAGTTTAAGGTAAAAAGCTATAAACCTGGCAAATAATGTTTATGTTTAAGCCTTTGTTTCAGAAAACGGCAGATAAGGCCGATCCTGGCTCCTGGGAAAACAGCGGATCACCTGGGGCACTGCTAATGATTACCTCCTGGGGACAACTGGAGGCATCTGGGCCTTTGTGAGACAGACCACCACCCGCCCCTGGGAGCAACTGCTCAAGACAGGAATACCTCGGTGCCGCTTACCTAGTCCCCTGGACTTCAAAGCTCTTACCAACCTGCTTATTCCCTAGTATAAAAACGCTGGCCCAGACAAAGAGAGAGGAAGATGGTCTGTTAGGGTATAAATCCGCCATCTTCCCAGATCGCCGGCCATCTGAATAAAGCGCCTATAAAGATTCAATCACTGTCATTGCTTATTGGATTTGGTAGTGACAGGCAGCCCGAATTCCGGTTTGTTTTCCAGTTACAGTTGGACATACACTTACAATAATGCAACCCAGCAATCCATTCCCGGGGGGCTTACATTAGAGAAATGAAAGCTTAGGTATACACAGAAATGAAAGGAATCTCTACTCATAGTCTCAAAAGGTTACACAGCGTGTATTTCCATTTATATGACATGCTCAAAAGACAAAATCCTAGTGAAGAAGAACAGATGAGCGGTTGCAGGGGCCGAGGGAGGGAAGAGTGTGACTGCAGACCGACAGCCTCAGGGGGTTTTGAGGTGATGGAACTGTTCCGCACCCTCACTGTGGAGGTGGTTATGCAAATCCACATGTGGGTTACAATCTGTAAAACTGTATATCAGAAAAGAAAGTGAATTTTTCGTATGATAATTTTAAAAATAACAACAGAAAAGAAAAGCAATTTATAGTCTTATTAAAATGCACGTAAACATGTGTTTGAGGACACACATTCCTTTCAGATTCTTGGAAATTCCAAGTAGCACACTCTTACAGTCATGGCACTACCGTCATTAGGCCCAACTCTAACTTCCCCATGGTTTTCACACAAGTATAAAAGAAAATGAAGTTAATCTGGAGCCCACCTCAAATCAAATAACAATGGTTAGCAATCTGTCTTCAAAGTTGGGTAAGATTTTTTCTAAAGATATTATTGTGTTATCGTGGGAAAGTAATACTTTCCATTGTCTTCACAGACACAGCAGTAGCCTTCAGAACTACTCACAGCGCAGCGTTCACTGAAGACAGCATGTTACCAACTGCCCGCCTCATTCAAACTTCTGTGGTCTCAAATTGCAGCTGCTGCTGTCTGTCATTGAAACAGGAATCTTCTATGGTTACTGAAATAGCTGATACAAATACCGAGTTGACCTGAGAATGTTTACAAATAAACTCCAGCTGGATGAGTCAGTATTTTTCTTTTATAGTTGTATATTTATGTGAGAGAGGTGCTCTTGTCTTTATTTTTTTTCTTTCTTTCTTTCTCTTTTTCTTTGTCTCTCTCTTTCTTTTTTTGTAAGATTGTTGTATATATTTAGTTGTGTCATTTCTTCTACACAGATACAGGGCTGTTAACTGCTATGTACTTAACCAGTATTGTAACAGGGCGCAGCCAAGAGGGGGGCCCCAAATAAGGATTTGTAATGGGGTCCAGAACTCAAGGTGTCCAGGAAATATTAGAAAAAAATATATAGGATGTCCTCACCCCCACAAGTCTGAGCTGGGGGGATGGGACACATGGAGCAGGGCCACTGAGAGCTGTTTTATATAGCAGTGGCTTTGCAGCTAACCTCTGACATGGTCATTTAACACATCTATAACCTTTAACTGGTTACATAGATGTGTTAAATAGCTGTGGCCTTGCTTTGAGTCAGGGGGATGGAAGTGACTTCCACCCAAGATGTAACTGGGAGGCAACTCCCTCTGGTTACAGAGCCTGCGTGAGAGTTTGGAGATGATTGGCTCCATGCCATGGGGCCACACCTGCCCACAGTTACCATGGCAGCCCAGTAAAGCTGGAAGAATAGGCAATCCTGGCAGGTGTACCTGATTGTGGGAGGAGTTGGAAATGGGGCTTCAGAGGAAGACTGGTGCTGGGATTTTAAACCCAGGCGCAGCAGCCATGGTTTTGGTGGAGTGGGGACCCCTCAGCTTGGGCAAGAAGGAGGACCACATGGCTTTGGGGTGCTCTTTTGCCATGTGGCTTAGGAAGCAGGAGAGACTTTGCCTGGAAGAAAAGGGGTGAAAGGACTTATGCTGGTGGGCCATGAGAAGGTGCCACATGGCTTTGGATTAACTGGAGATCACGGCCGTGACACAGCTGATGGTGCCGGGAGCCTGAATCATGGACTTCTCCTTTTCCTGAGATACGGTGCCCTAGACTGAGCAGAGGGAGAAGGAAGGACTGTGCGTCCGTGGGTATTCTAAAGGACTTTAGTATTTTAATGAAGACATTAAGTCACTACTCTAAGTCTGTATAACTTGTAAATAAATAATCCCTTTCCTTTTCAACAGTCTCTAACATTGAGAGATGTCTTTCCTCTGGTGGTGGACAAAACGAACCTAGTATGGGCAGGAACCCCCAGAGAAAAAAGAGGGGGTCTTTTTGGTAACAGTATATCACTTAGTGCCCCGGTCTGTTCTGTAACAGTATGTCCAGTTGTCATCAGCACAGAACAGAAATGAGGGTTCCCTCCTGTGACTTATCTCATTGCTTACCATAGTAACGCTGAATGTGATCTCCTCAGCTGCTGTGCATTGGCCCTGAGAGGGGATCTGTTTGCTGCCTCATCATGAGGCCCTGGTACCTATCTATTTTCAACCATTTTTTTAAACACCTTGAAAGTTTCCTCATGAAATTATGTGTCTGTGGATTGCCATCCTGCAAAGGTGCACCCTAACTACCCGTCTCCAGGACTCCTTGTGCATTAGAAGGGAATCTTTCCTTCCAGCAACTTCCTCACCTGGGTACTGAAGCAACACTTGGCATGCCAGTTTTATGAAATCCCACAAAGGAAGCCCCTTGCATTTTCCCTGCTTCATGCTTCCCTACACGCACCTCCAAATGAGAAAACATAGCAAATCCCCCAGTAGTTACAAGTGACTCTACACAGGCACAAATAGTAATTGGCTAGCATTTCTCCATTCACCTACAACCCTAAATAATGTTTCTTTCCCTTTCCCTAAAAGTAATTTCCCTGTTTCTCTCAAAACACTTCGACTTACATTTTTCTAATTGAAGGACAGGTTCAGATGATTTTTCTTAAAAAAGTAAATAAATACAGCCTACTTTTAAAATATAAGTCTCCTCACTCCCACTTCTATTTTTTCCCATCAGGGTTTCAAAATCTTGAACCCTTGTCTTACCCAGAGTATACCATTACATTTAGAATGAAAAGTTTTCATGGTCTAGAGACAATAAGCCAGAGAGACGTAAATATGAGATGTACTTCTGTCCACGTTTTAGTCTTGCTGCAAAATGCCATGTCATCATGACTGCTTGTTTTGTTTACTAGCAATTGTACAAAAGAATAAAGAAAAGTCTCTACCCATACATATGCTCACCATATGTGTGTGTACTCATTAGAAAAAGTTAAGAAGAGATTCTTACCTAATACATGTATTTTATTCTCAAATACAGATCAAGGGAACACTACAGTACTTGTTAAAAAACACCTAATACATGAACCATTTGAACTAATACTTGTAACTTTATAAAAAAAAAAGTTCCTGTTGCAAATTATTAATGTCATCTTCAGTTGGTTATCAAAACTGTACTTTCTCCAAAAGACAGGAACGATTGAATGTTCCTATGCCATGGTATTTTTATCTTCCCAATGTAGAGTGCCCACCTTTATTCCTTCCTCTCGCACATACCTTTGCTCAGGGTCCTGGTTTCTTCTTTGTTGTATTGAGAATGACAGCAATGAAGTGTGGTGAGAGGCAGGCTGAGACTTTTTAAGATCATCACGTTACTTTGCTCCAAAGTTTCTAGAATTCTACGGTTTTAAATAGTGATTATCCTTTTTTTAAAGATTTATTTATTTTTAGAGAGAGGGGAAGGGAAGGAGGGAGGAAGAGAAACATAAATGTGTGGTTGTCTTTCGAGCGTCCCCTACCGGGGAACCTGGCCTACAACCCAGGCATGTGCCCTGACTGGGATTGAGCCAGGGACCCTTTGGTTCACAGGCTGGTGCTCAATCCACTGAGCCACACCAGCCAGGGCGGGGTTATCCTTTTAATCCCTAAAATGCTGAGTGTGAGAACTGAAATGAGATTATTTACGTAGCAATGATTTTGCTGGTATCATTAGCCTTTGCTCATCCATATCCCTGATTAGACTGCCTTTCTGGAAGCAGGAAATAATGCCACACTGCCAGGACACTGCCATGCATGTGGACAGGTTTCAAAGGGTGTTTGTAGAATTAGAGTCAGTTGGATAAAAAATTATATTTCACAAGTCAAAGTGAAATCCCTAAAAAGTAAGTAGTAGATTAGTTCTCCTCAATGTATCCACACTGAACAGTACTCAATCAGCAAAAGTAACAAATCGGATCATCCGTTTTGATTAGGAGAGCTGCTGAAAAGCATGTGGATTTGGGAGTGAAGGAGATGGTAGAAAGAGAAGGTGGAAATGCTGAACACAGACTTGGCAGCCTTCACATTTCTGCTTTCACACTCAAAGCCTCCTTTGCCTTCAACTGAGAAAGAACCCATGGCAAATTTGCCTGACCACACCCAAATCTGAATTGTTCTGCTGTTGATGATTTGAATTTTTTTTCTTGGTATAGAATTGTAATTTTAAAAACTTCAGAGGATTCATTGATTGAGATTATCCTTTAAATTCCTAATCCCAGGCTTTGACTTGAAAGGGAAAAAAACCCTGAGCAAAAGATGAGAGAAAATTTGACCATTGCTATTGAACACTGGGAGAAACTGTTTTTCTAATTGAGCTATGGCTTAGTCACATTCACATTTAAGGTTCTTTGTGACTCCACTAGGTAAAGGCGTCTTTCATTAATGAAAATCTCACCTATGGCACTGACTCTCGACGGTTTACCTGGGAATTGCTCTGAACTGTACTTTCCCCAGGATCTCTTTACAGAACCGATTTCATGTAGAAACCGACAGAGAAGTCAGTGGTGGCCTCACGCCACAGCGTGCTTGCTAATCATGCAGAGGTCAGGGCTGCTCCTTTTGAAGAGAGATGGGACCAAGGAATTTGCATTTTCTTAAGCCTGCAGTCACCATGATGCTGGAGTTCCAGACAGCACACATTAAAAACACTAAGCCATAAACGGGTCAGCTGTCTAGTCTGACTCTAACTGAAATGAGAGCTACATTCAATATCACTGCTGCACAACTATCAAAACAAACCCTCCCAGCAACTAGAAAGGTACCCCGCTGCTAACATTGCACAGATAGATGTCTTTACAGGAGAACTTACATTCTTGTGCCCCAGAACGCAATTTTCCACAACTTTATTTATCTACTGCTGACACTGCTGTGCTAATCTCTAGGGCAGCATCAGGTTGGTAAGTTTCTCTAACATGCTTTCTGTTTTTTTTTTTTTTAACACTTTTATTATAGAATGAAACAGATACAAAATATCACCCCAAAAATATATAGCTTAGTAAATTATTATAAGGCAAACTCCCTTGCAACAACTACCCATGTCAATAATTAGAACTTTGCCAGCCTCTCCAGAAGGGCCTCCACGTGCTCCCTCCCCATCACAGACCCCCTCCCTCCAAAAGTGACCACTATCCCGAGGAGCACAGCACTCACTTTCTTGCATCTCTTCACTGTTGGATCATTCTAGTAAGCATGACTTGATGCCATGATTTACTTTGGGCCAGCTTTTCACTTGATATGTCTTTTTAGTCTTTTTAAATCTACAGATGTCAACTATATGCCTTTATTTTTTCATCTAATTTATCTGTTAAAGACCCTGGGGCATCAGCCTGCAGAACCTCCCACAGTTCGGGTTTGCTGACCACAGCCCCGTGAGGCGGTCAGTGTGCTGCTCCCTCCGTCCTCTCTACTCTGCCTACTGGCAGCCAGGTCCTGAGGCCCGATTAGTCTCAGGTTTCTTTGACAAAACTAAAAGTAGCATTGAATTCTTTTATCAAGAGGCATTTAACTTTGGCTTTTGCTCCTTCTTGATAGTTGCTATCAACTATTTTGGTAGTTGATGTCCGTGCCTAAAACTGTTAATGTATGGGGATTACAAAATGGTGGTATTCTCATTCTATCCTTTTGTTTTCATTTATTAGCTGAAATAACTTTATTAGAAGAGGCTCTGCTTTATCAACTATTTGGTTACAGTGATAAAATTCATAAAGGAATTAAGAAAATGCTTGATTCTTTCCTTTTCTTTACCCAGTGTTTAAGATAATGAATAGGTTCCCTGTCACATTCAGAAGGTAATCAACCAGCTGGTTTACTAATATCATTTTATATTCATAAACTTAAACATATTTGATGGGTTTTGATCCACTACAATTCCTAACCTTACTAAAGATCAAACTGTCCACCTTCGGTCAGTGGGATGCCCTTCAGTTAACTTAGCTGACTATTCTAGCAGTCTTTGATAGCTTCCTTGCTCATCTTACATACTGTCAGACTTGAAATCAGCCATTTTTCTAAGAAGTCTTGGTTTCCTTTAATGGGAATAATTTTCCAAACTACAATGGGGAAAGGGATGCTCATTACTACTAGGTTAGTCACTGTTTCTAGGATTTTATAACTAACAAAGCTAGGAAGTATGCATATTTAAAAATAAAACACCTTATGAATTCATAACTAATATTTCTAATTCAAATTCCTAATTGTACGGCTTTTACCTAATATCTTCTACATTACGTCTGCATCTCAGTTCTTCTGTTCCAGAATCCTGGTTCTCAAGAACACAGGGGGTGATAGAATTAGAAGACCCCATGGTATCTCATTTGTTTAATCTCACATTATACATATGATACTTTCAGAATGATCATCTTTTTTTTTTTTAGGGAGGGAAAAGGAGGGAGAAAGAGAGGAAGAGAAACATCAGTGTGTGGTTGCCTCTCACGCACCCCCTGCTGGGGACCTGGTTGCAACCCAGGCATGTGTGCCTGAGACTGGAAATCGAACCAGCAACCTTGGGTTCACAGGCCGGCACTCAATCCACTGAGCCACACCAGCCAGGGCTCAGAATGATAATACTAATCCTACCCTAAAACTACTACTACTACTACTACTGATAGGGGACTCAAGAGTTGGAAAATTTCAGTTTAAGGTAAAAAGTTATAAGCCTAGCAAGTAATGTATATATTAAAGCCTCTGTTTCAGAAACTACAGATAAGGCTCACCCTGGCTCCTGGAAAGACAGCCGACCTCCTGGGGCACTGCTAAAGATCACCACCTGGGGACAACTGGAGGCATCCAGGACTTTGTGTTCCAGGGAGAGACAGACAGCCACCTGCCCCTGGGAACAGCTAACTGCCCAGGGCAGGAATATTGCGGGGTCACTCACTTAATCTCTTGAACTTCAAAGCCCTCACACCGCACCTTGTTTACCCCCTGGTATGAAAACATTGGCCTGGACAAAGAGAGGGGAAGATGGTCTGTTAGGGTGTGAACCCACCATCTTCTCAGATCGCTGGCCGTCTGAATAAAGCGCCATAAAGATTCAATCGCTGTCATTGCTTATAGGGTTTGGTAGTGACGGGCAGCCCGAATGCAGGTCTGTTTTCTGGTTACACTACTACTGTCCCTAAAGCAAGTGACTAAGGACATTTATAAGATACTTCTCGACAAGGTGGCTTTTGTTACCACAGAAAAGAGCAAGGTTACCTTTGGTTTGTCTTTAACTGGTCTTTCAGAAGGTAGAACTTATAAGCTAGTCTCACACTCACCACAGTTTATATTATACTATTTAAACATTTGAGGGTTTTGTGAGTTTGTTTATCATCTGCAAAGTCCTTCTAGAAGGAAAAAAGAAGTCTTAATAAAAATATGACTATGAAATTAAGAACAAGCTAACAATAGCCAGAGGGGAGCGGGAGGGGACTGTGGGGAGAAGGGTTTTCAGGAACTACTATAAAGGCCACATGGACAAGGGGGAGGATGGAAGCAAGGGAGGGAGGTGGGTTTGGACGGGGTGGGGGGATGGGAGGGGAGAAAATGCAGACAACTGTAACTGAACAACAATAAAGTAATTTTTTAAATTAATTAATTAATTTTAAAAATATGACTATGAACCATACGACTACTAGTAATCTTGCAGGGAGAAAAAAGTCCTTTGGTTTTAGAAGGCATGCCCTGAAAGGCTTCCTGCCTCAGCAGATCCTCCTAGCCTTGCAGACAATCACAGAATATGCAAAAGAACAAAAATCAATGAAGGTGGTAATCAACAATATACCAAAGAAACTTCACCATGCACGCGAGTGCTGGCCGTGCCAGGAAAAGCACTCTTTTTCTTTCCAGTATACTTTCATTGGTGATGACGGGGCATAGGATGATGATTCCTATTACATATTAGTTTAGGGCTGTCGCATGATGAGATGGGTTTCTCTTTTAAAGCAATGGACTGTGACAATGTCTTCATTTACCATCTAATACGGAAAAGTTGTAAAATTCACATATTTGCTTCGTTTGTCCAGTGGGCTATATGTCATTTCTGTCTATTTCTATGAGGTCTGTCTGCCTTAGGAAATTCCCGTTTGACAAGCACTGCGTTTTTATATTTTGCTTTATCGAGTATAGCACCACATGCAAATAGATTCTTAATACATGCTGAGTTGATGATACTGAATTCACAAACCATGAAAATGGAATGTGTCTACATTACTTTGCACCAGGCTGAGAGTCAGAAAGTCTGAGTTCTGGGCCCTGGTGCACACTGGGTATCTGTGTCCCAGTAGATCACCAAACCTCAGTTTTCTCATCTATAAACACAGTGCTGGATGGATGCTCTCTTCTCTCAACGGCCAATACTTTCTTTTGTTTTCTTTCTCTTTTATTGTGTGTACCCTTCTCATAATGCATAACCAGAGCTTTAGTCACCCAGAAGCTTTGTGTATGTCTGCAAACCCTTGTAACATGTTATTTCCTATGTGTAGTAGAATGAACACTATGTTGGGAATCAGGAGACCTGAGACCAGCACTGGGAATACTAAAAAGTATCTCTCTGGCTCCTGCCAGTGACCCTGCCACAATATCTAAAGTAACAGCGCAGATCTAGCCCAACAGGCTGAGAAGGGCGATAGCTCTGAATGAGGGCCAAGACCCCCATCCTCCCAGCCTGGGTTGAATGTCCCGAGGAGCCTCTTTGGTGGTGTTTTCCTTTGTCACCACGGTAGGGCAAACCCATTACTTGTCCATCTTCTGGTTGCCAGTTCCCAGCAAACACACGTACACACAGATTCCTGGGAGGCTCATTTTGATCTGCCTGTACCACCCACTGCTCTCTCTTCACTTCAGTCATTTAAGATTTGTTTTCTAAAAATTTATAAATACCTTTTTGCAATTTAGATTTATTTCCTCAAGGTGAAAAATTTCTAGTAACTCTCTTGAAATTTTGGAGCATTTAAAAAGATAAATAGTAGCCCTGGCTGGTGTGGCTCAGTGAATTGTGTGCTGGCCTGTGAACCAAAGGGTCGCCAGTTCAATTCCCAGTCAGAGCACATGCCTGGGTTGTGGGCCAGGTCCCCAGTTGGGAGCTTGTGAGAGGCAGCTGATCAATGTATCTCCCTGTCTTTCTCCCTCCCTTCTCCTTTCTCTAAATAAATAAATAAATAAAATCTAAAATTAAAAATGATAAATAGTCTTACAGGTTCATTTACAAATGTTTTCTCTCGACCTATTCATAAATGCTTATATTGGGGAAAAATTTTTAAACATGAAAGTTCTATTTGGGATTTCCTTGCTGATTCATGGTGTAACCTTGGAAAGGTCAGTCTCTTTCTTAGATGCACTCTTCATATATTTAGATCACTAAGACCGTGGCACAGCTTCCAAGGATATGTTTCTATGCTTTCCTCGCCCACATAAATATCCACAGCAACTAGCTTGGCTGTTGATTTGTATTCAAACGCCTACGACATGCTTGTTGGAAGCTAACATTATATACACAAGCTTTTAGTCTCACGTCTGAAAGTCCGGAACAGGAAACGAAACCTCATAGGATCGAGTCCTGTGAAGAACCTTTTTCAGGGGCTGTGATTAAGACACTAAAAATGATATAACAACAAATGCAGATTCTGAAGCCAACATCACCCTTTCACATAAGGCAGGCAGGGATGCCTTAACAGCCCTTCTGGGAAGCTCCTGTTGCCTTTCATTGACCCTGAGAATACCTACTAGGTCAAAAACGGATTTAACTATTGAAATGCTATCGCAGAGTTGTGTATAATGATGAAAAGTTTTAACAGCCAAAAGATCAACAGAGAGGAGATTGGTTTAACACACTGTGGTAATTCATATAATGAAAAATATATACAGATGCTAAAAATGATGTTGAAAAATATATTTAATGGCCTTGAATATTCAAGACATATTGTTAACTGAGAAAAAGTAAGTTAAAGAGTTCGATTAAAAATTATAGCTATGAATACTCAGAACAAAAAAAGATGTCAAAGCTGTTCCTAGAATTTTCTCTAGGTGGCAGCATTAGAAGTGATTTTTAATGTACTGCTCGCATGCTTTAAATTTTTTCCACTAAAGATTCATTTGTTTTGTGAAAAAGAAAAAAAGGAAAAGTTAAACAGCAACAAAAAAGTGAGGTTATTTCCCAAGGTAAAACGACAGTCAAGGAAATGCAGGTCAAACTATGCAGTGTAAGTAATATAAAGTATAGTATCAAGGTGATTGAATATGAAAGTCAAAGCAACAGGATCCTGGTCTCCCACATTCTTTCTGGGGAGGGAGAGACCAGTCATGTCATTCGCAGCCACACCACCATCATCCTCTTAGGGCTCTGTGTCAGGTGGCCAGGGGCTATTAGCCAGGTGCTAAGAGATAAATAACATATCACTGATTATGAAGACATTTAACTCTTTGCTCTGATTTTTTAAAAGTTTATCAGACTTGAAATAAAAACAGGTGAGGGAAAGATACTGCTGAACTGAAATGAGTAGGAATGTAAGTATCTTTTCTCCCTTTTAATTTGGTGGATTGACTTGTCCCAGAGTGTGATAGACTAGATCATCAATCCTCCTTTACATTTCATACAAACCCAAAAGGGAGGGGGCATTTCTCAGGGCAAATTCTATCACTTGAAAAAGTAAGACTTTGTTTATCTCCAGGAGTGACCTCAACACTCTGGGATTCAGAATCTTCCACTTTCAAGCTACTACAGCCTTTGTGTAATTACCAGGGAAGTGAAGGCATCTAAAAAGAATTCAGTGCCTGCTTGGGGGTATACTTTGCACAACTAAAAGTTCAGTCCTTCACACTTGCTTAGGGATTACTAAAACATATACTTTTTGCTAATTGACTTTTATGAACTTTTTTTGTTTACTTCCATCAACCAAATAATTTATACTGGTGGGTTTGTTCTTTGTTTGTTTTAGATTTTATTTATTCATTTTTAGAGAGAGGGGAAGAGAAGGAGAGAGCAGGAGAGAAATATCAATGTGTGGTTGCCTCTCATGCACCCCATACAGGGGACCTGGCCTGCAACAAGGCATGTGCCCTGACTGGGAATCGAACTGGCGACACTTCGGTTCTCAGCCTGCGCTCAATCCACTGAGCCATACCAGCCAGGGCTGGTGGATTTGTTTTGTTCCGGTGCTCATCCCTTTATCTTCAGACAAAAAGAGCAAAATATATGCATCTAAAATGTTAATGCTGAGCATCAGAGCCTATATGAAAACAATGAATTCAGCTTATATCTTAGTTAAGAAAATCCATTTTGGGATTTTGCCTTCTCCATGCCTGACTGACTCTCCATATTCAAACTACTCTTCAGCAAGCACTACACATACAAAGCATGACAAAAGTTATTGAATTCCAATAATGTGGTTTTAAATCTACCCTCGTTGCCCTTTTCCAGAGGCTCCTTTGGGAAATAAAAATAGATCAAAATAATGTATCTGACCAACAAGTGCAGCAACCATCCATTTTTAATGTCCCAATGCCACACCACAGTGGAGGATGACGGATCTGTTCAAAGTGTCTGTAACGCCGATTCAGCCTCCTTAAAGAACACTGCACTTCGCTTTTGAAATCAGCAACCAGCTAAGGAACAAATTCAATTTCAATGCACTTTTCAAAACTCCAGATTAATTTTACCTATAAAATCATTTTTAATCTTATTGCTTACTTAGATTGACTATAAACTTAGGAAGAATGTTCTTTTTTCTGATTACACACACAGAATTCTATCCATATCAAATAATGTGAAGGGTCTTTCAGAGAGATCACAAAAGGAGGAACAGAACCAGTAAATGAGCTCTGAGCAAGCACAACTATCAAATGAACCTCGGGTCGTTCCTTTCAACATTTGATCCGTGATTAATAAGCCCCATCCTACAGTATCCTAAGTCTTATGCCTCTCTATTTAACCTCAGACAAAAAAAAAAAACTTGTAAATTTCTAGGGAAAATTCAGATGTGTACAAGTAAATTAATAATGAGTAATAAAATTAGAGAAACAATAATGAGCTGGAATGAGCTGGAGGTGCAGAGAATAAAAGTAGGAAAATACTACAAGAGAGATTTATAAGGATAAGACAACATATTATTTCTCTATGATTTAGACCTTACCTACTTCCCAGAAGAGGGGTGGGGATTGAAGGTGGTTTTTAAAGAGTAAAGTATACTATTAAAGGGGCTTTTTTTTTTTTAATACAGAAGGGGAAATGGTGACTAAGACACTTAAAATAAGATAGTTGCTGCACTCAAGCCCTCGGTTTAGCCCTATGGAAGGAGGAAATGCATGGCCAGAAATGAATGGCTAAAGGAAAAAACCTGTCATAGGAAATTAGAGTCACAATGGAATTATCAATAGTTAATACGAGACGGTAGCAGTAGAGTGAGTAGAGGGAAGTAAAGACCCAGGACACCCACACAGGGAAGATCTTGCTCCTTTAGAACTGCATGGAATCTTTGTGACAGTAATTCAGACTCTGAGTGGAAGGCAAAAGCAAGGTTCAGCTGAAAGAACCAGCTACAAAGACACCTAGCTTGGGAAAGGCTCAGTTCAAACAGAAGAGAGACAACAAGGAAATTAGTAAGGAAAATGTATCTGAGGAACTAGTGAAAAGTGGACTCTATGATTAAACTTTGTCCACGTTGCTTGTCCACTTACACAATACGGAGGAATTGTGCTCCAGGATCGGTCACACGAAAGGCGAGCAGGTTCTCCCACTCCAAGCAGAGAGTAGAAAGTCTGTGTAGGATGACATGGTCCCCAAGGACCTCTCTTCCTCAGGTTGGTGCAAAGGTCAAGACCATCAGTAACCCCGAGGAGACTTCTGTATTAAAAAGGCCCCTCTGGATCCATCAAAGAGCAACAAAGAGTGAGGATTTGAATGGCTAGCTTGACTCCAGTGATTTCCCTCAGTTGGAGATGACATGAAAGAATAAGTGGATGTTGCTTTGAAATGGACATTCTGCCATTATATGTTCATGCCAAGAGGCCATCTTGATATTGGAAGCAGCAGCTTGGCACCTCATTATAGTACCATTCTTTCACTATAGTAAAAATGGGCCTATCTTAGGGGAAAATATTGGTACATACACAGCTTAAGATCTATGAACAGGCTATATAAGTGATAGTAATACTGGCATGGTGTCCCAAGTGAGGAAGGAGTCAGAGCAAATCGCTGAGGCTGGGGAGGGCGGGGCGTGAAGCCACGATGCTAGCACAGTGCGCGACCACAGGTTTTCATACCCTGGAGCAGGGACAGGGCAGGAGAAGGTCCTGCAATAGCCATGTGCAAAGCTAGGGAAATGCTTGCATAAGGGAAAAGCCCTTCTACTCCCTTCTGGTACAAGGCAGAAGGGGGAGGTGCTGTACTGGAGTAAAATCTGTCAGTCTACCCTGGAAAAAGGACAGGATTGGCTGGATAGTTTCGAGAGCACGAAAATCTGAGCTGGGAGATTTAAACTGAGGGACGGGAGAAACACGTGACTCTTCCTCTGGGATCTACCAGTCCTGCAAGCGGTAGGGCCCCTCATATCCCTACAGCTTGCAGGACTGGTAGATCCTGGAAGCCATGTGACCAGGCGACCATGGACAGCACAATGGAGCCCCCACATGGCCGACTGAATCCGTTGGCAATGGCCCCAGGCCTCTGGCACGGAAAGCCGCGGCGGCAGTGTGGCCAAGCGAGCCACGCGCACAAGCTCCAGGGAGAAGCCTGAAGCCAGACTGGACCTGGGAACAAGCCAAGGCACCTGAATGGTTGTGCTGCAGCCACCTGCATTTCCCAAAGGATGGTATTTTTAAATGGGAGAAGGAATTCCAGGTACACTGTTGGACTGGCTCTGCAGAGGTTGGCAGGGTTTTCCTCTGGGTGTTCTGGAGGGGATGGGCTCTGAGGCAGCCTGCCATTTTTCCAAATTGTGTAGCTTTTGAGTAAAAGACCTCTTTCCTTCTTCACCAAACCTCTGCCTCTGGAATTTGTCTATGGGTGACCATGGTCAGTGAACCCCAATTTCTGTTCGGTAACAATAAAACAAAAGCTGAAAATGACTACATGAGTAGAAGCAAAATACACAAATAAAATACAGCAAAACATTTCTGGGGATTAGGATTGTAGGTACTTTTTTCTGTATCTGCATGTTTATTTATATACTACAATTCATTATAAGGAATATGAAATACTTTTTCAAAAAATAATATTTGTTTTTTGCTTGCTTAGTTTTGCTTGCTTGTTTGTTCTTCAGCATGTACACAAAGATCCCTGCCTTTTAAAAATAGGAGGCAATGATGTAGCAGAAAGGCCTGGTTTGTAGTAATCATCAAAGAAGAGCTAGGCAAAGGGTGGGGAAAACAGCACAACGGCCTTTGTGTAAGGGCCCTGAAACTGAGGTGATAGCCAGTGCCAGATCCCCCTTCAGGTGCTCTGCCCACAAAGATATTACAGCCAAGTCCTCACCCATAAACTGATCCCAAACTTCCTTTAAATGTAACCAGAATACATTTTGTTTTTCAAACTGTGGGAGGTCAGCTGCACTGCAGGGCAGTTGCCAGGGTTTATGGAATGACAAAGATTTCCGGGAGAGGCAACTTCAATAAAGGAGTGTCAAATAACATACAGCAAATGTAAATCAACACCAAGGCTGGAATAACCAACCCTCAGAAGGACTATAAAAAGCCAGCAGAGTCACACATCTCATCAACGGAACTCGATTTGCCTGGGGGCCAGACTGAGTCTGGGAGTTCTGACTACTCCGGCTGGCAAAGAGCAGGCAGTGCCCTGATCCACCCCAGGCGGGAGGCCGGTGTCCCGGAGCCACCTCCTCTCTTGTGTAAGCACCAGGACGAGAGAGGCCAGGGCAGTGTCATTTAGAACAGCGCAGTCTGCATTTCCCTTGTACAGACAAAGAATCATAAAACATACTTATACATCACATGAATGACCGTGGAGGATTTTTAAATGTTTTTTAAAGCATTATTGTTCAACAGAAGTAATGAGTTCATTGCAAAAGAAATGAGAAAAGATAAGATAAAAGATTAATTAGGAACCATGTCTTTTCTATTTACCATTTATCTTTAGCACCAAAACAATGCCTGGCACATAGTAGGCAGTCAATAAATAATCACTGAATGAAGAGTAATTAAATGAATCACCAACAATTCTACTCTTCATACAAAGTGGTGCATAACTTTCTATTTTGTGTTCTATATTTGTATTGTTTTTAATTCAATGGCATATCATAAATATTCTTTTATGTCAATAAATGTTTCATAATTTTTATGGCCATATAGTATTCCATTTAAAAAAATACAATATTTCTTTAACCAATCTTTTGTAGCTAGAGTGTCATTCTCTTAAAGACACAAATACCTTATTGGTCAATCAACAAACTCTGCTCACTTTTCCTTTCCTTAGACTTTAAGTCCTATGAGATAGAGAGCTTTTCTGTCTTACTTGTTACCGGATTCTCAGAACTTATTACAGTTCCTATGACCAATAAAGACTGAACGGACAATCACTCTTGTCTGTTCCCTTCTTTTGATTCTTATTTCAACCACCCCGCTTCTGTCTGAATGACTGGCATAGCCTCCGAGCTCGGTGTCTTCCTCCAATATCTCCAAATCACTTTTACTGAACTTAATACCAATAAACACCCCTTTACTCATGTGATGAATCCCCATTTTATTATGTGGCTTCCTTGCTCAGAACTTAAAGGATCCACGGTATTAAGATAAATTCAAGTCTTCA
>PVJI01028557.1:0-16504 GCA_004026765.1 Micronycteris hirsuta
GATATTTCTCTTGCACATTGACGTTTCTTTCTCTCCCTCCCCCTCTCTCTAAAAAATTAATGAAATCTTAAAACAAAAGAGAATTAATGACTCATTCCTGAGTTTGCACAGCTAGCATTTACTTCATTGTGGTTGTTATTGTTAGTTGTTTGTATGTCTATCACTAGTCTACAACATTCTTGAGGTTTGGGCAATGTCTTACTAATTTATTTCATCGTCTTACCTTTAAATACACTGCATACCACACAGTGATAAATATATACAAAAATGAATAATTTTGCATAGAATAAAATTAGATAGTGCCTAACACATGATTAACCTTTAATTAAATATGAACTCTCTCTAGTGGTAATAATCAGCATTTTGTGGAACTTTAATACTGTTTGGAAACCATTATAATGAGTTTCACCCTGGCCAGTGTGGTTCAGTTGGTTGGAACATTGTCCCATATACCGAAGGGTCACAGGTTCGATCCCTGGTTGGGGAGCCTACAAGAGGCAACCAATCAATGTTTCTCTCACATCGATGTTTCTCTCTCTCTCTCTTCCCATTCCTCTCTTTCTAAAAAAGCAATGAAAAAATATCCTCAGGTGAGGATTTAAAAACAAAAGTCTCGATGTCCTCTTTTGGTGAAAGCATACGTTTAGGTTCTAGAACGGCAGAGGGCCTTAAGATATTTTTCAAGACCCAAGTTTAGGTGCCACTTAATCTGGTCCCCCTAAAATGGAATTAAATATTAAAATTTTCTTATATCCATTGAATCTCTTCAGTACAGTTCCTAGCACAGAGCAAGCACTTGGTAGAGGTTGACTGAAGGAATGAACAAATAACTTGAGGAATTGTTTATGTGGCATTCTCCCCACACAGACTATGAGCACGACAAGTACAACGGATACACTTTATTTGCCTGTGTGTCTCCAGCACCTAGCACAGTATCCAACACAAAATGAGTGGTTACAAAACAGCTATGTATTAAGTTATAGACAAAAGATAAATACTTGGTTTACTTTAAATATGCAAAGAAGGAAAAAGGAAACACGTTTCCTGTATCATGTTGACTTGCACCAAAAACTGATGAATAGATTTATGAATCAAGGTGTAAAACATGGCTATTTCTACCTTGGGATATAGAAGTGAACTTGTAGATCGACAAGTCAGATCACCTCAGTCCTCTAGGGTGAGCAAAGCCACCTGGGCCTGTGAATGAGCATTTGGCCTATCTGACGATCTCCGCCTTCTACCTGTCTGCACAGCGGCGGTCCCAGGACAACACGTCCAGGGCAGGCTGTGGTCACCTCTCTTAGTCCAAGGATGTACCCCTGTTAGGGAAATTCCTACTGCAGCCACAGTGAAAAATAAAGGCCTCGGGTGGAGAGAAGGAAAGTAGTCTAGGGGTGTCCCCTGAAGCACAAACGGGGAGACTGAACAGACAGTCTCTGTAGCACTACATCTGCTTCAAGAAGGGCACACCAACTGCCTTCCAAAGTTTGTCACTTCACTGCACCATCATGGAAGAAACGAAAGAGCAGGATGGGGATGGCTGGCTGCAGTCACATCTTGGGGAAGCTGGCCAGGTTGGCAATGCCACAAGCGTTGTTCTTATTCCGAGCCATTAGGATGTAGCCTTTGTTTCCCCAGCTTTCTCCCCAGCTGTAGGATCAATCAAGAAGAAGACTTAGTACTGTTGATTATTTATCCACTAAAACACTAACTATTGTGCTGGGAACTAATGGTATACAAAAATGAAGAGTTTAAGGCCAAGAAATGGAGAGAAGGCAAAATACTACAGGTCTCGAAGGCAGGAGAGATTGCTTCTGATCAAGAGGATCAGAAAGACTTAATGTAAGAGGTAGCATCTGAGCTGAGCCCGAAGGCTGGATAGAAATGGGGCCTGTGGAAACGGGATGCCGGTGGAGCAGTGGGGAATGAGTAACAGGGGCAGGGAAGCATGGGCATGTGTGAAGATCTTACGGCTGAAAAGTAGGGCGCCCGAAAGGCTGTAATGAGAGGTGAGTCTGGAAAGGGAGATGGAGACCAGGTTGATTTGTTTTACTGCCAGGCCAAAGGCCTGGACTCTGTGGCCCATCACAGCAGAGGAGACACTGAAGGGTTTTGATTGGGAGGGTGATATCATCTGAGTTGTGTTTTAGGAACAGTGACGTGGAAAACATGAGTCTAGAACATAAGAAAGAGGCAAGAGAGGTTGGATTTGGTGATTTGGGCTTGGGAATAAAACCCATGAGAGAGATGAATGAAGCTATGATAATGGGTGAGGTTGCTAAGGAAACAAGTGGAAAGAATGGAAGACTATCTCCCTCTTTTTATATAAATATAAATAATAAATTAATAAATAAATATAAAAATATATATCTATTTATGGAGGGGGGGGGGAAGAGAGAGATGGGCTATATCTCTTCCTAAATTGTTTTCATGAGTTTTCTGTTCTTTTCTCCCAACCAGCAAATTCCCTAATCACCCAATACGTTCTACTTAAGACCTGCACCCTATCCCTGCTCCCTTCTCCCAGGCTCCCCAGGGACCCTGATCCTGCCTGGTGTGTCCTTTATTCCTCCCACCTCTCTTGAATGCACCCAATCAAGAAAGGACATAGGAAGGAAGTATTTGGGCTAGAAGTTGAGAAAGGGAAAACACAGGACAGAAGCTTTGGCGAAAGGAACACCCTCGTAGGACGGTGCTCAGCTAGACTGTGATATAAAAAGTTGCCTCAGGTTGGAAGCAGTCCCAGCCTCATGTTCTACCCCGCTATTCCCCCAGGCAGCAGCCCCAACACCACCGCCTTGGCCTGTGAATGCCGCAGAGTCGAAGACTCTTGCTCCTTCGGGCGCACCAAGGACAGAAAGTTTAACCAGTGCTGTTGCCAGGCTAGTGTTGACCAGTGAAGAAGGGAAAAGTATAATTCTCATAAATCTGCCCTACCCCAAGTCACAAGGGAGCCAAGCTACTGTGTAGTTTGATTTGTTCCAAATAATATGGAAGGAAACACTACGTTTTGCTGTTGCTAGGCATATCTACTTTCTGAAAAGCACTGCACTTCACAGACTTCAAAATCTTTGGCCAGTTCTTGTATATGTCTATCCTAAGTGTATCTAGAAGGGCAAAGAGCTGCACAAAGGGGTATTAAACCTTTACATTGTTCCCTACTGCGCACAGACAGACTGGTGATGCAAACCTCCCTAAGAACTTGTTCACATTAGAGAAAAAAGGAAAGAAAAATATATGTCATTCCAAAGGTCCTGATGGATTTGGGTGCTACTTTCCATTCTGGTTGGCTAGGTCTGTCTTCCTTAGGAGGCTGGGAAGTCACTGAAGGCAGGCATCCTGTTCTTTTGTGACTAAGCACCTTGCACATGGAGCAGCTGCCTAACACACACTTTAAGTACTAGCATCTGGCCATTAAACGTAGAATTAATAGCTTCTGATTAGGCCCTGGCTGGTGCGGCTCAGCGGATTGAGTGCCAGCCTGTGAATCAAAGGGTCGCTGGTTTCCCCATTCCCAATCAGGGCACATGTCTGGATTGCCGGCCAGGTCCCCAGTAGGGGGTGCGCGAGAGGCAACCACACATTGATGTCTCTCTCTTTCTCCCTCCCTTCCCCTCTCTAAAAATAAGTAAATAAAATCTTTTTTTAAAAAGCTTCTGATTAGGAAGGTAGAACGGAAAAGTCTGAGACAACTTCCACTTGATTTGGGAGAGAGAAAGGAACGTTGGGAAGCTGGAGCTGAGTCTGAGTGTTCAGAGGTGACTAACTGACAAATATAGGGCTCCCGTCCTTACCTGTTTTTTATTATCCAGTGCTTTTTTCCTTTCTGGATCCCATATCCCACTGCCAGAACCGCGTGGTTCAGATTGTCGCTATTGCAGTTTTCATCGTAATACACACCTAGGAAACCATGCATCGAGGTGAAGCTTTCAGTAATCCGAGGGGCTCCCTGCAGGGGCTCCCACTCCAGGCAGCCCTCTGTAGAATCCTGTCCCAGTGGGCAGGGCTTACATCAGAGATGTTCTGAGCGGCGGCAGCTGGTAGTTTCTCTCTGGCAGACTCAGTCTGGATATGGAAACTAAGCACTGAACGTGCTCAGTGCCCTGTGAGAAGCTGCCAGGCCCACATGAGGAGAGACAGCTGACGTGCTCCAGAGGAGCAGCTCCTTACCTTTGCTGTAAAACTGAAAGGAGGTCAGGCTTGCATCGATGGCCACAGAGATGGGTCCCACTCGAGCCACTGCCCTCTTCAGGGCTTTCTCGTTCCCCTCAGGGATCTCTTTGTAGCCTCTGCACTTAGCTGCCTTGCCTGTTGGGTTGTACATACAACTTTCATCCTGGAAAGAAAAAAAAAACAAGGTTGAAACAGGACTGGGACAAAGCAACAGGCAATGAACTGGTGAGTGAGAAACTCCAGCAATGTTTCCAGGGAAGTCACTGAACTAACAGGGGCAGTGACTAGTCTCTAGGGGGGGCCTGCTGTCCTCACCATTTTAGGCCACAGCATAAAAGAATGGGAAAAGCGGCTACCTCACGCCGCACACAAAAATCAGTTGCAGGTGGTTTTAAAACATAAATGTGAAAGCAAATGCTGTAAAACGTTAACAAGGGAGAAGGAAATAAAATTTTTATAACCTCAGTGTAGAGAAAGATTTCTGAAATAAGACTTTTTTTTAAAAGCACAAATCACCTCCTGGGCCTGTAGCGTGTGTGAGCCCGGGAGGGCTGCCATCATTGTTGGTATTTAGATCACGTGTTCCTGTAGCTATAACTCCAGGTTTGGAAGGGGCCGCCTGGAGGATAATGAACTGCCAAAAAGAATATACCACCTTGACGTAAGTGGCCATTATATTCCGTAATTGTGGCATTTGACATGATATTCTAAGATTACATGATATCCTGTCTTAATAATTTCTCAAGATTTTTTTGTTCTCTGTCATATCTAAACCCTTGATGATTCCTGGTACCAAAAATTGCACAGACCTACAAGTAAAATAAAAATGCCTTAAGGTGCAGGTTGTTGAGTATCCAGCGAAATGGATTTGTTCAGTCATTTACATTAGCGAGCATTTTATTGCAGCAGACACCATTTCAGATGACTAGAACTGAATGACTAAAACTCATTGCTTTCGGATTTTTTCCAAGGAAAAAAACTGCAAAGGAAAAAATTAATAATTTTACTACACGAAAATTAAGAGCTTTTCTGGATTGAAAGGTAGCATAAAGAGAGTGAAAAGATAAACATCATCAACCTAATTCAAATGAGCAAAAGACATAAACAGTCAATTCACTGAAGAAGAAAGGCAGACAGCCACAGAAACACACTGATGGAGATGTGAGATGGCCCTACCGGTCAGGAGGGTAAAATATGTAACTCTGTGCTCAGCTCCTCTCACTGCCACATCAAAAGTACAACAAAATTACACAATAGCCACCCTTGAGGGCCATCTGAAGACTAGATGACCAGAACTCCTGTTACTACGGATATAGAGAAGAAGCCACATCAAAACTGAACGTCAACTGTCACTGAGCAATATTTGCTTTAAAGATGTGCATCAATGCGATTCTTATACATCGAATGAGGGAATATAATTCTTTCTAAATACTTTGGTAAAATATTTGATATTACCTAACTAGTAAAGTTGAAGAGGCGCATAACCTAAGGCTTAGCCAATTCTGTCCCAGGCTATTAGATTCTAGTGAAGAAATGCTGGCATATGGGCATAGAAGACACACCTGGCAACGTCTGCCACACGTAAACACATCTGGTGGATAAACGTCGGCTCTGCCACATAACCAGTGGTATGAACTTGAGTTTGCTGTTCCATCTCAAGTGTCAATTTCCTCACTTACCAAGTGAGGATGTATGTACCTCACAGGGCTGTTAGGAGAATTAAATCAGAAAATGCACTAAGCACATGGCTTAGCTCATTACTAAAACTTGCTATCCTTTCTTCAAAGGCTCCTGTTGCAAAGGCCCCATATTATGTTATCTGTCAACCCCATGCATGTAAGTAGCCCTCAGATCTACTTCATTTTAGGTAAGAAAGAGCTCCTTCCTACTGCCAAATGATCTTATAGGAGGAAGCGAATTGACCTCTAAAATTACAACAAATGCGAAGCAACTTGTTTTTTCCCCCATTTTATACAGGTTAGCATGTTAATGTACAACTTGCTTAAATGTTCCCCGAACCCACACTGAGAACATACAAAATAAAGGCACGATTCATGAAATTAGATTTGTGATGGGAGGGGAGGAGCTGCACAGAGGGTTATAGATGCCTCCTCGGAGATCTATGGAATAACCTGTCCGCTGTTTTTCTCTCCAGGGTGGAGAGGCAGACAAGATCTATGGTAGCCTGAACTCCCAAAATTCTCCCAGATTCTGGGAGTCTTCTTGGCCTTCTGAGGGCCATTATCCCATCAAGAAAGCAGGACAAGGTAACAGAAAACAAGATTCCAGGGATTGTTTCCAGCACAAAATACCACGCTGGGTCAGGAGGGTGGTCACAGGGCTGTGTGACGGTGCGGGCCAGTCTCACCTGCCCCACGTATGGGTAGGCGTCTTCAGAGTCGATGCCCCGGTTCTTCTGCACGTAGTGGAAGGCATTGGTCATGTAGCCCCCTCCGCAGCCATCGTTCTCAGACACGCAGTCCACCAGGTTCTGGGGACTCAGATTTAAGAGCTTACCAGTTTTCTTCTTCAGCTGGCCCTCCAGGGCACCCACGGAGCTAAAAGCCCAACAGGAACCACACTGACCCTGGGAGGCACCACAGAGAAGCTGTCAGTCATTGCCGCTCGCGCTTTCCGTCTCCTCCCTCTGCCACCGATGACATTCCACAGACTTTAGAAATTCTAGCGCACATGTCCCCCTTGCTGTGAAGTCTTCCTATTTCCCTTCACTTAACGGTTGTTGCATTGCTCTATTGCTGTTGTTGCTATCGACAACTTTCGTTACTATTGTTCCATTAGCTGTAGTATAGCAGAGCAGAGTACGCCTTGTAACCCCTTAGATATGTGACCTTGGGAAAGTTACTAAACCTCTCTGTGCCTCAGTTTCCTTATCTGTAAAATGTTAATAATAAAAAGTGCTACCTATTATTAGTGTTTAAGATATATTTTCCTTTCCTTTTCTATTTTTTAAGATTAAGGATTTCTTGGAGATGCAGGTTATGTCTTCCTCATCTTGAATCTCCACTGCCTCGCACATGCCTGATAGCTCCTGAAAAAAGTGTCTGTTGAATGAATGTTAAATCAATTGTTCATCTGGTTGATACAATCAACATTATTAAGGTTGTGGGAAAATTAGCATTCTCATGCTGATGAGAATGTAAGGTAGTAAAACTTTTTTGGAAAGGACCTAGCAATTTTAATTTTAGGATTTATTTTGCATACATATTTGTACATGAGTATAAAAGTATACGTACAAGGGTGCTTATAGCAACACTATTTGTTTAAAAAAAAAACCTCAGAAACCACCTAAATGCACAAACACAGGAGATGAGCTGAATGATTGAATAGGCTACTAGCACAGGGAAAAGTAAACTTAATTCCTTGCTCCCTCTTCCTAGTTCCCTCCTACCTTAAGAACAAAGGAACAGCCAAAGGAGGAGACTGTGCCATCTCACACCCATTCCCAGGACACAGGAGGGTACCTGATTCTTGACGGGAGTAACATATCCCTTCTTTCGATAATCAACGGCGTCCGGGACTTTGCCTTCCCAGTCTGGGACATAGTGGGTGTCGTTACTGCGGGAATGAGAGGGGGGCACTTTGAGTCCAGTCATCTTCTGAACCACCTCTTCACTGGTCTGAGACAAAGGAGAAAGAGGCCAGGCATAAGCAGGGAACCAAGGCAAACAGGGCAGGTAAGCCAGGAGCTGAGGCTAAACTCACCATGTCCCCCAAGTGGTTCATGGCCAGTTCATATGTGTGGACGCCAAGAGAGGCCTCGAGATTATGGATGGAAATATGCTTCAGGTTTTTTTCCCAAATTAAACGCCGAGAGGTTTCATCCACCTAAACAGAGCATGTTCAGTACTGGCACAGACTGTCCCCTGTGTGCAGTGACATGTGCAATATTGTTGGGAGTTTTAGGAGAAAACATAAAAGTTACAATAATGGAGAGTATACAATCTAGTTGGGGAAGTGACCACAGAGTTCTTAAGTATGCAGAAAGAAATAAACAAATTCAAAAACGGAATGCAGAGATCTGGAGAGATGTACAGGAAAGTTGCTTATGGATAATAGCATTAATCTGAGAAGTCTTCCCAAAAGAAAAATAGAAGACACGCATAAAGAAAAGTGAGGAGAGGCCTTGAGGAAGGGTGTCTTGAGGAATAGGAATGAAAACGGAAAGTTACCAGGGAACAAGAGCAGGTGTGCTAGGCTGGAGGGGTTAAAGTGTTTGGGCAGAAGGGAGTCTGGAAGCTAGGGCTGGAGATCCCGGTGTCAGCCCTCCCACCACGCTCCCCTCCAGGTCCCCAGACACCTTGCTATTATACTGCTTCCTGTAGGTCTTCTTCCATTGCTCCCACTGGGTGTCCAGTATCTCCTCAGGGTATAGAGCAAAGCTCACCGGCAGCAACAGCAGAACCTTGAGCCCCCACATCCTGGGGAAGGGGATAATAAGGGGAAAATCTCCTACTTGCCAAGAAAGTTCTAGCCTGGCTGAGGATGAGGAAATACTTGGAGCCATATTCCCAAACAGGTGATTCTTAACCTTCGGGAGTCATAGACTCCTTTGAGAAGCTAATAAAATTTTTGAACAACAATAAAGTAATTATTTAAAAAATAAATAAATAAGCCCTGGCTGGTGTAGCTCAGTGGATTGAGCACGGGCTGGGAACCAGAGGGTCCCGGTTCGATTCCCAGTCAGGGCACATGCCTGGGTTGCAGGCCAGATCCCCATTGAGGGCCACATGAGAGGCAACCATACATTGCTGTTTCTCTCCCTCTCTTTCTCCCTCCCTTCCCCTCTCTCTAAAAATAAATAAATAAAATCTTAAAAATAAAGAAATAAATAAAATAAAATAAAATCTCTGAGGAGACTTTAAGCAGCTGCCTATAACAACATTCAGAGCTTAATAAGTACCTTGTTATTATTAATTAATTTGATTTGAACATTTCATAGGACCAAAGGAATTGTTTTTATTTTGTTCATTTGAATTAAATAGGTATTTATGGCTTGAAAAAACAAAAAAACAAAAAAAAAAAGAGAAGCTAATAAAATTTGCAACCCACTATAAAATCCCTTTCACCAGAAAAATGCACGCACACACAATAATTCTAGGGGATTCATGAACCTGAAGTTAAGAACCCCTTCCTCTGGACTATGAGGCAAAAAACAAACAAAAAATTTAAAAAAAAAAGCCCCATGAACAAAACCACCTAGGCTTTATGAAGACGGTAGACAAAGACCTGAGGGTGATTTCCATATGATAAGCCAAAGAGTGACCGTCAGGAGGGGTCTGGGTTTGGATGGGACAGATACATCTGGTTGCCAGTATTTTGACCCAGGGAGGTTCAACCCACACACATGGAATCACTTGCACTGACAACCAGAAACAGGGTAGAAAATCATGGACTGTCATCATGGGCTCAGCACCTCTCTCCTCCACTGTCTCCAGCAGACATGGAAGAGACGGACAAGGTCGGTAGGTAAGTGCAAGGTAGGATGACAGTGGTTGGAGAACACACGGCGGGATTCCCAACTAAGTTGTGCTTCCTGATCATTTCTTCATGGCATTCTTCTTTTCCATGCCTAAATTCTGTTATTCTTCCAGCCCTTGCCAGGAGAGGACAAGGGAAAAGTTGACAGTATTTCTCTTCCTCTCTAACTATGAGAGACTATTTTACCATCTCCGTAGTTTTCTTATGTACTTTTCTTCCTCTCTCTTCTTGCTCCCTCCTCAGGCAGGAAACTGTCCTAATCTCAACCAGCTGCTGTGGGCAGGAAAGTTTTCTTCTTTTATGGACAACAAAAACCTCTGTGACTGCCTCACAGGACAAAACCCCTCAGAACCAGTTTGTTAAAAAGAAAGTGAGACAGAAAAGCAATGTTCTACGATCATCAAATACAGCTTTTCAGAAGTTTGCTCACTTGACTCCCTGCCGGGGCTTACGTGGGCTCCATTTTATGAACAATTTAGTCTGTAGCAAGTCATACAGCTTGCGAAATTTTTGAATTTATAGTCCATTTTTGAGTAATCTTTGTAAACTGGCAAATATACAGCAGGACAGTTAATGTCTTAAGTGTAAAGGGCTTTGAGATCTCAGAGCAGGAAGCACTGAGCTACCAACACTCTGCACAACTCCGCCTCCAGCTGTAACTTAACCCTTTGGTAACTTTGGCCAAAACAGAAAACCCCAGAGGCCATACTTTAAGTGAGGGTTGGGTAAAGGATTCCTATATTCTTTGCTTTCACTAACAGCCACATATACACAATAAATCACAGAAGGAATCCTAAAAGATTTCCAGGCAGATTTGGCCAGGAAATGGCCTAAGAAGGGCATCTGTGTTTACGTGCACACGGCCTACAAAGTTCATTTTGATCCCCACGTCATTCCATCCCTAATACTCCTAAAATGTAGAATTGGCAGAGATAAAAAGCTAAAAAGATTTAGGAAATTGAAAATGTTACCTGCTGCTGGGGATCTGCTCTCTGGGCTCGGTTCCGCAGGGAAGTGTGGATAATGTCGGGGACTAGGAGTGCTGGATTTATTCCATCAGAATTGCGGAAGTCAGCCTCAGCTGCTGGCTGGAAAATTTGGATAGGGGAGGGAGGCGGAGACAGAAATGCTGAGGAGGAGGATTAGGGAGGAGGGAAGGAGGCAGTGAATTTGCAGGTTCTGTTTGCAAGTGGGAGAGTGGGAGCCAGGGTGATTTGTCTTCCAGGGAAGACAAGAATAGACTTCAGTACACATTATTCAAGTTGGGGCTTGGTGGCTAGAGCACACAGTCCTGGTCTCTCCCATTCTTATTACATATTATATTGGGGGATTTTATCTTCCCGTTACCCATCGCTCCAACTTTGAAATTTGTTTTTGAATTTGTCTGACACACACATCACAGATGAGGGAATAAACACAAAAGGCTAGAAGACTATATGCAAATAAGGGAATCACAGGCCATTTGTATTTTATAAGCTTGTTGGCTAACTGTTGCCATTTCTTCCATGCACAGGCTCTTCCAGCCTAAATTTGCTGAGGAAGGATATGCCCAGAAAATCCAGATGATACCATTTTTAAAAGTAACCAAAAACCGTATTCTCAGTAATTTATGACAGCACATGAATCAATGCCATGTGACTCACATGTGACTTATTTTTTGCTAAAACTCTGATGGTTAAGATGCCTGATGCATATTCTCCATCTCAGTTACTGAAATCCCCAAACCAGGTCCAGTCATGAGCTCCTCCACATACTTCCCCCAACATCCAGGCATGTGACAGATGAGTCTAGTTCAGTTCCTAGGCTGCACTCCCAAACTCCATATAATTTTTTTACACAATTTTTAAAAATTTTTTATTTTTAGAGAGAGGGGAAGGGAGAAAGAGAGGGAAAGAAACATCAATGTGTGGTTGTTTCTCACACGTCCCCCACTGGGGACCTGGCCTGCAACCCAGGCATGTGCCCTGACTGGGAATCAAACTGAGACCCTTTAGTTTGCAGGCCCGCACTCAATCCACTGAGCTACATTAGCCAGGGCCCAAACTCCATATTCTTCCATAAACAGATGTGGGGGAAGAGGAAAAGAGGGTCCTTGGAACTGAAAGGACAATACACGGGATCTAGATTCAGGTTCTGGCTGGATTACATACAATAGACTCTCAAGAACACAGGTTTATGCCTATGCGTTTTAAGATTTGCTAATGAACCTAGAAGGAAACCAGGTCCAGACTTGAATAATTTAAATCTCCCCAACCCGAATTCCTTTTCATCCAGAAGTGGGGAACACGCTAGGGGAACGGATCCAGATGTACCCAGCTGGTCTCAAATCCTAATTCTCCCCTCTCCTGAGGACCTGGGCAATCCCAACCCCCATGCCATGGTCAGATGGCCCTGCTGATTTCACTCCAAATGAGTCAGTATCAGGAGGACGACCGAGGAATGCTGAATGATCAGAGTCTCATGATTTCCCACACGTGAAATTACAGACAAGTTGTGCTTAATGTTTGTATAGCTGGAGCTAAAGCTACGGGTTCAACTAGTTGCGAGTGTGTGTTGTTTATGAGCTGCAAAGGAATAATAAAGCCGCAATTAAGATGACACAACACAAAGTTTACAAAAGGAAAAATATTTTGTTTTAAAATACTTGCTACATGTCATTATTTTTGCCACTGTAAGGCTCAGCAGAGATGCCAGCAGTACAGAAATGGCCAACAAGAAAAAAAAAACAATCAAAAATAAAACCCTGAAGGAAAAGCAAAAACAAAACCCCCAGAGCATCTTCTCCCTCCCCTCCCCAAAGCCCTCATAACTATACAATATTATAGTCCTGATCACATTTAAAAACAGGCGATTATTAAAAAACAAGGATTTCATTGGAAACTCAACTTTTTGGTTTCTTACATTGTAATATAAATATATATATGTATACTGTATGTGTGCACATAGAATAAAAAAATAAACTGTTTCCTTTTCCACTCCACTACCTGGCACCAGACTGGAGACAAAAGGGAGGGAAACCCCGCAATGACATTCTCTCAGCCTCTCCAAGGCCATCTATGCTCCTCAGTCCCCTATGGCTACATTTAAAATGTCTTCTCCTTATTAATTACTCTTGCACTTAAGATACTGGCCTGAGCCAATTTAAGAAAGAAAGAAAAAAAAAAAGGCTGATACATATGACTGTTACCTGAGGAAGGTAGAGTGATAAGCAGTAACCTGTATCCACACTTATATGGCTGTAGTTAATTACGAAGTGACCCTGTCGGCACGGGAGTCCAGGCCCCATCTATTGCATGGATTATTACACTTGCACTATACAGCAAAATCCAATCTCAAGACTGCAGAGGGAGCAAAGAGAAAATAACTATAGTCCCAGAAGCGACCTAAATCTCAGCTTCTTGCTAGACTGGATACTTTGAATTGGACGAAAGAAGCTACTTTGCAAGAAGGCTTGGTATTTGGCTTAAACTCTGCAAGTGAGGGCTTTCACTGGACTGCTAATCCAAGAAGTTGAGTTTCCGTGCAGAAATAACCTCCACAGAACACACACATGTAATTCTGACAGAAAAATGCAGCATTGTCTTTATGGCCAAGTGTGGGATTTCTGAAAGTGTTCATCCTGCCAGCGTATTTCTGTAATGTCTGCAGATCTTCCATACCAGGTGAGAGCACCAAAAGCAGGGATGACCCAGCTTTATCACGAAAAACGTCTGATGAGAGACCGACTGTATCAACAGAAGACTTTATACACTTGCTTACAGTTGCATATTGGCTGGGCACAGATATAAGTGCAGCAAAGACATTCATTTAAATACTCTTTGGCTGCAATACTAAGTGAAAAATACCTGGAAGATTTAACTCCTTAGGATTCTTTGAATAACACAGAAAGACAAAGATAAAATCTGGGACAAATTTTGCATAACTCCCTAATAGGGAGAAAGAAACAAACCCAGAAACACACGTGTGCGCGCACACACACTCACACATACACTCGTCTCTCACTTCCGCACCCACATTTCTTTCCAGGGGAACTGCTCACAGGCAGCAGAAAGAACATATTCTCACTTCTTAAAGCCCCATATATACCTACCATGTTTCATGATCCTCAAATATGAGGACATTTCTCCTCTCCCCCACCTTATTCAGAATTTCTTTCCAAAAACAAGCCATAGTACAAGGCAAATAGTGGATGTCAGGTTCTCTAACCTGCCCCTTGACCCTAGCACAAATCATCTCTGTAAAAATGTCTGGTCAGGAGACATAAGAAAAGGTATTTTTAACCTCATCCAGCCTCAGTTTTTCAAAGGGTCCCCAAAACCTTGAGGATTCATTCCATTTCATCTATAAATTATGTCAGAGAGGCAGGAGGGCAAGGAGAAGGCCAGAAGTGAAAGGGGGTACACATTAGGGGTGAGGGAAGGGAAGGGAGAGGAACTTTTATTCTGTTTACAAAAAGATTTGTTTTTAAAAACAAATGGTGACTTTTCTCCCCCACCCCTTTGTCCTCACCCCAACAGTTCTATTCTGAAAAGGAAGGAAACATAGTTAAATCAGGAAATTCTTCGTTGTTGTAGCTGTTGTTCTGGTCTCCCAGCATGGACAGCATCTCCTGATAAGAGAAAAACAAGTCTGGGTCGCACACCTTGATCCCTTACACTTATCAAGCTCCCTTCCCAGCGTTCTCCTGAACCATCATCCCTGGTCCCACAGAGCTTCTGCTGTGCTGAGTTCTCTTAGCCTTCCTTAGTCTCAGCAGCTCTGACTCCTTCAGATGACCACCTTTTTTCCTAGGCCATTCTCAGCTTCCCCCTACAGTCCCACATTTCCCTCTTTTCTAGTCCTCAGTATTTTCAAAAGGGGAAAAATCTGCTTGCCACATTTCATATAACCCCCTCCAGGTATACAATGGAATATCCCTTATCCTCTTTGTTTTCTACCAAAATCTGTTTTGCCTTCCTGTGTAGCTCTTCCTTCGTCTTGCCTAAGATTACTCCACTCAGTCCTGCAGTCCCCTCAGGACTTCCGTAAACAGACCTTAAAATTGTATCCCCAAGCTTCTGTGAAGTGCGGGTGTGGTTCTCCTTAAGTAGGCTAAGACTGCTTTCTTGACATCTTTGCATGGTGCTGCACATCACTGACTACGGTCTAGTTAAAGCCTTTGCATCACACTAAGTTCACAATCTTTCCAATTAATGACATTCATCCCTACTTGTCCCACTATCTCTTCTCTCACACCCCCAATCACACCCTAATCTATGCACACTTCCTTCTCTGTCTCTCCTCCCTAACCCCTTTCTCTCTCAGTTTCTTTCTCTCCCTAACGCTTTCCCTTCCAGTTCCTGAGTTTCTGATGTCTTTTCACCCTCTCACCTGGAAGACCTCAGGCTGGCCAGCTTGCTGTGCTGATGGCTGTTGAACATGTTGTTCATTGGAACTTGAACGATGATGAGGCTGCTGGCCCTGCCACTGTGGCCAGACTCCCACACCCTCTGCTGTCCGTGTCTGGAATTGTCCTGCAGTCTGTCCACTCTCAGGAGCTAGAGAGGAAGAATAAATAGGAAAACCCAGCACATAACTACATGTAACCCAGTAATTTTACCTAGAAACCTTCTGCCCTTCTCTCTGCCAAGTAATGCCTCTTCAATTTCAAAATACAACCCAAATTAATTTCTCTTCTCTAGGAAACTGTTTCAAAGTCCTTTGCTCACTTTAGATTAAATCTGCATATTATTAAATTCATAATACATTACATGCTTTCTGTCATATGAGTGAAAGTCTTTTTTATGCTGGTAGATTTTAAATACCAAAAACCCTGCACTTCCCTGTAATTAGCTTAAGGTACAGCAAACCACTTTAACTACTGTGATTTTCCTTTTAACTATCTTCTGGTCTGAACTCACCAAAGTTGGATCCACGACTGGTGAGAGTAGGATAAGCAGCAGCACCAGGTGATGCAGTGGAAGCACCGGGGAGGGACATGGGGCTAAAGGATGATGGCGTCTGAAAGTTGCCCACACCAAACTGAGAAGAACGAGTCTTGCTTGTAGCCTGGGTGGCCACCTGCTGAAAGAGAGAAAGGAGTAAAGAACAACAAACAGAACATTTAAATTACTGCACAGTCCATTCCTCGGAGAGTCAACCTTCTTTGTCAATCACTGGAATCTTTTGAACCCAGCTCAGCACTTATTTCCTACTGTATATTTCTTCCAATTAATTCCCAATCTCCCTTAACGCTATGTTTAGGCAGTTGTGAAAAAGCGCAAAAAGTAAAGAACCATGGAATTAATAAAAGTATACTTTAGCCCTGGCTGGTATAGCTCAGTGGATTGAGCGCGGGCTGGGAACCAAAGGGTCCCGGTTCGATTCCCAGTCAGGGCACGTGCCTGGGTTGCGGGCCAGGTCCCCAGTGGGGTCCATGTGGGAGGCAACCATACACTGCTGTTTCTCTCCCTCTCTTTCTCCCTCCCTTCCCCTCTCTCTAAAATAAATAAAATCTTTAAAAAAAAAAAAAAAGTATACTTTAAGAGTGGTGAGGATTAAATGAAAATGATTTAAACAAAAGCATTTTATAAGTTGTAGTAAAGTTATACAGTAACAGAGGCATTAATAACAGTATAGTATCATATATTTAAAGAAAAACACTTCCCATGATTTGATTCTTTAGTCTCTATTTCATTCATTTGTTCCTAATGATGTCTTTTTTTAGTAGCTAACATTTTTCTCACCATAATAGTAATGCATATACATTGGAATACTTGCAAAGTGAAGGAAAAAAAAATTTTTTTTTTCATTTTCCACAACAACTTTATTGATTTGGATATTTTGAGTATGT
>PVJI01028558.1:0-16397 GCA_004026765.1 Micronycteris hirsuta
ATCTGAGCGGACAGATTATAACTAGTGAAATTGAAGCCCAATGGCTTCACAGGAGAATTTTACTAAACATTCAAAGAACTAATACCTAGCCTTCTTATACCAGAAAATTCAAGAGGAGAGAAGACTCCCAAGCTCATTTTATGAGGCCAGCATTATCCTAATTTTAAAACCAGATAAAGACACTACAAAGAAAGAAAATTATAGGCCAGTATTCCTGGTGAATATAGATGCTAAAATTTTCAACAAAATATTAGTAAATTGGATCCAGCAATACATTAAAAAGATCATACATCATGATCAGGTCAGACTTATTCTGGGGATGCAAGGTTGGTACAATATCTGCAAATCAATAAATGTGATTCACCACATAAACAAAATGAAGGCTAAAAATCACGTGATAATAGCAATAGATGCAGAAAAGGCATTTGATAAAATCCAGCACCCATTTATGATAAAAACTCTCAGCAAAGAGGGAACATACCTCTATATCATAAAGGCTTTATACAACAAACCCACAGCCAGCATCATATTCAATGGGCAAAAACTAAAAGTGATTCCCTTAAGATCAGGAACAAGACAGGGAACTGTTTTCACCTCTTAATCAGCATAGTACTGGAAGTACTAAGTGCCCATCAGTAGATGAGTGGATCACAAAGCAGCGGTACATCTACAGAGTAGAATACTACTTAGCCATAAAAAAGAAGGAAATCTTACTTTTTACAATAGCATGGATGGGCCTTGAGAGCATTGTGCTAAGGGAAATAAGCCCGTCAGAAAAAGATGAGCACCGTCTGATTTCACTCACATGTGGAATCTAATGAACAAAATAAACTAACAAAAAAGAAGCAGACTCATAGCTCTCAGAGGGGATGGGGTCGGGGGGCTGCCTGAAAAAGGTGAAGGGATTGAGGAAAAAAACCAAACACAACCTGATAGGCAACAGTGTAGTCATTACCAGAGGGATGGGGGTCGGGGGGCAGGAGGAGGTAAAGGAGGGGTAAGTGGTGATAGGCAGAGACATGACTTGAGATGGTGAAAACACAATACAATATACAGATGATGTATTACAAAATTGTACACTTTAAACCTATGTAATTTTATTAACCAATGTAACCCCAATAAATTCATTTAAAAAAAAAATTAAGTACTGATGGATGTTCTAATGTGGATGAACCTTGATAACTTGCTAATTGAAAAAAGCCAGATAGCCCTGGCTGGTGTGGCTCAGGTGGTGGGAGTATTGTCCCATAAACTGAAGGGTAGCGGGTTCGATTCCCTGTCAGGGCACATGCTTGGGTTGCAGGTTCGGTCCCTGGTCAGGGCACGTGTGAGAGGCAATGGATCAATGTTTCTCACATTGATGATTCTCTCCCTCCCTTCCCCTCTCTCTAAAGTCAATAAGCATGTCCTTTGGGTGAGGGTAAAAAAACTATAAAAAAAAAAGAAAAGAAAGAGAAAGATGCTAGAAACAAAAAGCCATATATTATATCATTGCATTTTTATAAAATGTCCAGAACAGACAAATCCACGGTAATAAAGTAGGTAACAAATCACCTTGTCAGGAGATGAGGGGAAGGGAAATGGTAAGTGACTGCTTCATGGATACAGGATTTCTCTTTGAGATGATGAAAACCTTCTGGAATTAGATAATGGTGGTAGTTGCACATCTTGGTGAATATACTAAAAACCACTGAACTATATATATTTTAAAGGAGAAAATTTTATGGTATATAAGTTATATATCTCCCCCCTCCATCCTCCCGGGATCATTGCTGGTGTCAATTTCTCCTGACCGAAAGAAGAGGAGGGAGTGTATTACCTTGACAGTAGAGTCTGTGTTAATGTATTATAAAAGCGGCTAGACTTTACTAGGATTCACGTTTTTCTGTTTCTTGAATAGAGTGACTGGAATTTGTTCAGTTCGTCAGTCCTGTTACTTACTGAGCATGGTTTATTTTGGGGGTGGGGGGCTGGTTATGGGTCTCCTTTATTTTTCTGGGCACCTTTTCCTTATTGAAAGCATGGGCTCAACTTTAGACATACTGCTTGATGTGTCTGTGACTGAGTTTCTTCACCTGCAAAATGGAAAAATGCCTTATTTTGTTATCTTTTGGGGGATGCTAGGATTCAGATAATGTCTAAAGTGCTTAAAAGCAAGAGCTCAGTAAAGCCAGTTGTTCGTGAAAACTCGGGCTTTCAAAGGAGTTCAACATTAAGCCAGCCCATGTTCATGTGATTGGTGCATTGAGGTTCATCCTGAGGTGTTACTGTGAGGGGTGACCTGTAAGATCCAATGTGTAGAACTTTAATATTTTTATTTTAACTGTATTATATACTAAACAATATGCAGTTTTTATTTTTATTTTTATTTAGCCCTTTTGGGCAAAAAATCTTGTCTTTATACATTTTGATAACTGAGCAGGTTTATTTGCCTTTTGTTTGACTGTAGGAAAAAAATTTGGATGACAGAGCATATCGTAATATCCAGGAGCTGGAAAACTATGCCGAAAACACACAGAGTTCTCTTCTTTATTTAACACTAGAAATACTGGGTAAGGTTCTTTTTCTCTTTCATATTTCTCTTTATGAATAAAACAGCTTTCAGACTTCATTCTTTCATAATTTGGCAGGCTAACCAATTTAACATTGAAATTTTTCTTTTCATCATTTGTAAAGAAATAGGTTTTGGATTTTTTTTTCTTTTTCTTTTTTTCTTGAGCAAGAAGTACTTTTTTTCTTTGGAATGCAGGCTGGTCAAAATACTTAGGCTCTAATAAAAGTACTTTAGCTGCCTCATGGGAATGCTGTAGTTAATAATATGGTAATTGCTGTGATTTTGCTTTTTTAAGCATCTCCACAAATTGGAAGGCTTGTAGCTGTGCTTTTCCTTCCCTGGCAATGCTTCTTCCCCAGCAATGCTCCTTCCCCATGTTAAAAAAAAATAGAAGAAACAAACCTGCATTTCTAAGTTTTTGTGAAACTTTTCTTTAAAAAACAAAAATAAGCCAATGTAGATGGTACTTTTTCTCCTCTGACTTTATTCTAAGTTGGTGAGGTCTTATTGTAATGAGGAAATCCTTTAGGACAAGGACAATGCCATCCATTTGAAGAAGGTAATATATCTCATGTCACCCTCAAAGAATAACTAGCATAAGTCCCCATTGAATTTCCCAGGCCTGTTCTTCCTGCACATTTGGTGCAAGTTTGCCAACACAATGAAAGGAGGGAGCAAAGAGCAGAATGTTTGCTAAGCATCTACTTAAAATGAGGTCGTATGGAAATTGCACTGAGGAGAAGAAATGAAAGACTTGTAATGTTTTTCCACGAAAGCTGATTAAAATTCCCAGTGTGTCCTTAGTGTGCTGAAGTCTGAGGAAAACTCTTGTATCTAAAAGTTGGAGTTCAGAAACCTGCTGGTGTGAATGGTCAGCTTATATGCGTGCCCAGTGATACCCGTAGATCCTGTTTTTCAGATATGGGTGAATTAGGATCAACAACTAATTGTACATGGTTAGGCGGTTTATCTTTGCTACTTCTGTTGACTTGTTAGGCATTGAAAGAGAGAAGAGCAGCGCTGTTGTTTAATTTCTAAAACCCTAGGTATAAAGGATCTTCATGCAGACCATGCTGCGAGCCACATTGGAAAAGCACAGGGCATTGTCACTTGCTTGAGAGCCACGCCGTATCATGGCAGCAGAAGAAGGGTGTTCCTTCCCATGGATATTTGTATGCTGGTAAGACTGTTATTTGTATGCTCTCAATAATTTGCCTCAGGAATATGGGAAGGATTTTATCTCTTGGTTCTTGCTTAGTCTATTCAGGTAACTGTTTTGAAATGAATGCATACTGCTTTTCGCTCCTTGGTAATCAAGTGAGAATTTTTATCAGTCTGGCATTTTAGGTGTCTGGTGGAGCCATGAGTAAGAAAGTCTGGGGAACCTTACTTGGTGTAGCTTCATGTTGATGCCTTCCTTCCTTCCAAGCAGTTACAGTAATTATTCCTAATGTTCAGGTTAGCCTGTTCTTTATTTTAAAGGAAGAAGTAATCTTTAAGAACATTGTTTATGAGAACTTTTATTTTCTGTATGAGATTCATTAGTGTCTGTACTTTTAAACTTATGTTTGTTTTGTTGCTTGTGTATTTTTTTTTACCTACAATGGTTATTAATTACCATCTTGCTGCATATTATTTCAGGGGAGAGTGTGTACGTATGTATGTGTGTGTCTATATGCACACAGACATGTGCACATATATGTACACACATGTTTTTAAAAAACAATAGGCATTATATTGTACATACTGTTCTCTCATCTGTTTGCTTGAGCTAAGTTAGTTTTAAGTATGCTTTTTGATTACTAATACAATGTATTTTCAACACAGCATGGTGTTTCACAAGAGGATTTTCTACGGAAGAGGCAAGATAAAAACGTAAGAGATGTGATATATGACATTGCCAGTCAGGCACACTTGCACCTAAAGCATGTAAGTAGCATTTTTTTTTTTTTTTTTTGCTAAATAATTTAGGAAACTATCATTTCTGCCCAGTAGGGCATAGCATGGTTATATTGTTACCTACTTGGCAGTCCAAATTCCATCTCATTGAAATCACAGTGGATTTACCCCAGGGACCATTGTACACTTTCTCCACTTCTAAAAAATCCCCCTTCTCCCTCTCAGCGGCTGTGTTCACCCTTCAGTGGGTCGGTCACGCCCGAACTTCCTCAGTCAGCCTCCTCCTCTCTGATCCGGCCACGCCCCATTCTCTCTGGGGGGGGGGGCAGCGTCTTTCTGCCTCGCAGGGCCGAGGCCTCTCCCAGCTTTCCAGGACCTTGCATCCCCACGATCCTAGCTGGTATTTTCGGTCAGCTTCTCCAATAACTTGCATCTTTTAGCTTCTGGTTTGTCGGTGCTGCCTTCTGAAGTTACAGGCAGCCTGTGGACCCTTCAGTTTATTTTTCCCTCACAATTAAGCTTTTCTGAATAAGGAAGTGGTGTGGATTCGTTGTTACCTCGAGGCCCTCACCGCCCTGACACTGTCGTGCTGTAATTCGGCTTCCATCCTGCCTGCTCTAATAATAGTCACTGGTAAATAGTCTCCTGCTGCCACGTTTAGAGAGTGTCTCATTTAGGAGAGGGTAGATGTTTGCGTGTGTGTGTGTATATAGACACACACACAACAGAGGTGGATTCCACTAGGTTTGATACTTGATTGGACTGTGGCAGGATCAGGAAGAGGGAAATTTGAAGGCTGCACAGAGTTCAAGTGGAAATGGTAATGGTGCCATTCAGAGACTGTAAGACAAAAGTAACGGTACCCCGGGAGATGATCAGTGGGTTTGAGACTAGCTGCTGGACATCATCGAATACCAGAGGATTAGGAGAAATGTAGGGAAATGGGATACTGAAGAATGCAGGATTGTGACTTTGATAGGAGTTCAGAACTGGAGAGAGAGATTTGGGAATCATTCACCTGGAAGTCTGTGGCTAAGGCTCTAATATTGGATGGTATTGCCCAAGGAGAATGTACATCTGCATAAGAGGACCAAGGGCAGAATCTTGAGGCCCAACTCTGTGCCCCAGGTAGAAGGCAAAAAAGGCCATTAATTAGGAAGAAGAAGAAGGAAGGCATGATCAAAGAAGTAGAAAAACTGAGAGTCAGTGTGCTAGAAACCACGAGAGGAGCAGATTCCACGAAGGGGGATAGTAAAATTGTGTGTGCTGCAGGGAGGTGAAAAGAGGCAGGATGCCTAGTAAATCGTGGGTGATTCGGAAGAGAGTAATTTTAGTAGACGAGGGTAAAACAGAGGGTAGCGTTAAGTGCGTCAGGACGCAGAGGTGGTATCTGACACTAGAAATGGAGACCTGGAAACAGGAGTGGACTTGGTGAGTCCAGGATGAGGGGCATCAGCCGGGGGGGCATCAGGGCTTCCTGTCCAGAGCGGCAGGGAGGTGTCACGTGAGGTTAGAGTCAAGGCGTGGAGGCCTCTGCAATGCAAGATGAATAAATAGTTGAGACTTCAGTGGTCAGGGACGTAAGTCAAGGAAAATAAGAAAAAAACAATGACTTAAGAACATTTATTTGGCTGGCCGTGTGGAATAAATTAAAGGTTGGGGAACACAGTGGCAGAAGGACAGTGTAGAAGGATCATTAACAGGCAGTAACGATGACCTGAGCTAGGGAGGTGCCGGGATTTGTTAACCCGAGTATTTATTTCTTCATTCACCCCTAACCACAGAGCTAGAGGGCCAAAGTTATAAGATGTTAAAAAGCAGCTGGAAAAATGCTAAAGCCAATTTGTAACAAAGAATGGAATTCTTAATACAGTACTATTTCCCGAGTCCTTTAGGCTTAAGAAATTAATCGTAATGTGCAGAGGATGAGAGCTGTTTTCTTGCTTTTGAGAGAGGCCCTAGCCGTGTTCAACTGCTGGTGTTGCTCTGTGTTGGCTTTCTGAGGGAGCCTGTTCATTTCCAGAAATAATTTATATTTCAAACCAGTTTCCCTTTGTCTTCCTTTTTAGGCTCGGTCCTTCCACAAAAGTGTTCCTGTGAAAGCATTTCCTGCTTTTCTTCAGACGGTAAGTAGATTAACAGAAAAGGCTGTTTAATTAATGAAGCAGATGTATTTGATCTCTTTTTTATTTTATGAGGTTCCCAATGCAATTCTTTAGTTTAGAGGCTTTGTTTTTGTTTCTCTTCCTCATGGTGGGTTTTGTCAGTTGCGGTCCATTTTTTGGTGGCAGCCATGCCTGTATTTCCCAGAAGCAAGTGAGTGGGGGAGGCGGTAGTAGTGATGGCCGCCAGATTGCGTCAGTCTGGATCTGCTTTGCCGCTTACTGGCCATGAGAGTTTAAGGTCCTTAAATGCCATGTTCCACAGTATACTGGTGGGAAAAATGGGAATCATGAGAAACTATCTTGTAGGATTATTATTAAAGAGAGGGAAAGAAACATCAATGTGCAGTTTCCTCTCTCATGCCCTCTATTGGGGACCTGGCCTACAACCCAGGTATGTGCCCTGACTGGAAATTGAACTGGTGACCCTTTGGTTCACTGGCTGGCACTCAGTCCACTGACCCACACAAGCCAGAGCAGAACCTGTTTTTAACTTACTTTTTAAGTTAAACTTCCATGAAGGTCAAGGACTTTTTGTCTGTTTTGTTCACTTCTGTGAAAAGGGTTGTTCTTAACTCTGGTTGCCCAATTACTTGGAAAGCTTTTTAAAAAAACAACAAACCAACCAAAACAATATTGGGCCCCTCCCCAAACCAATTAAATCACAATATTTAAGAGGCTGGGTCCAAAGATTGATACTTTTTAAAAACTCCACCAGTAATCGTAAAGTGCAGCTGGGCCTGAAAACCACTATCTTAGACTAGTGGTTCTCACAGTGTGGTCCCCGAACCAGCAATATGGGCCTTACCTGGGAACTTGTTAGAAATGACCTTGGCCCTGGCTGGTGTGGCTCAGTGGATTGAGTGCCAGCCTGTGAACCAAAGGGGTTGCTGGTTTGATCGCCAGTCAGGGCTCATGCCTGGGTTTCCGGCCAGGTCCCCAGTAGCGGGTGTGCGAGAGGCAACCACACATTGATGTTTCTCTCCCTTTCTTTCTCCTTCCCTTCCTCTCTCTCTAAAAGTAAATAAATAAAGTCTTAAAAAAAAAAAAAAAAAGAAAGACATGCAGACCTTGGGGCCCCACTGAGGCCTCAGGCTGGAGCCCTGCTCTCAGTTTCCGCCTTGTGCCAGGGGAGACTGGAGGGACCGCGCGGCAGTTCCTGAAGGACTGCTGCTGTCCACGGCTTCCTTCCAGCTGGGGCACGTCTCTTCTTATTTTGGGGGCATCTGTTCATTATTTTGTTCAAAGATAAGGTTTTGCTGTTTAAAAGCTATTTGAAAATGACTAGTCTGGGGTATGGTATGCTCTTCATAGGTAAAGCTTTAAGATGCTGTATTCAGAAATTGTAATGTCTTTGAAAGGTTTCAGTGCATTTGTTATATTGAACAGTGTATTGATCATTAGCCAAACTTTCCTTTGAACCAAATCCTAATTTGCAAATGTCCGGTTGAGCTCTAATTTGAGGTCACATTTTATCTGTATTTTAACGGAATTTTCTAATTGTAAAAGGTATACATTCTTATGATAGAGATTTGGACAACATAAAAAGAATATTAGAAGAAAATAACTACCACCTGTAATTCTAGGATGCAGAGACAAAAACTACTTATTTATTCTGTTCTTTGGTTTTTAATGAATTTTTGTTTATAGTTGAAATCACACTTTATATCTTAATATCCTACTTATCAAGCATTTAACCACATCATTAAAAATATTTACAAATGCAATATTTAATGGCTGTGTAACATCCTATTATGTGCCTGTACCTTAATTTCATTAACTATTCCTTATAATTAGATATTATAAAATATTTTTTAAAGATTTTATTTATTTTTAGAGAGAGAGGAAGGGAGGGAGAAAGACAGGGAGAGAAACATCAATGTGTGGTTGCCTCTCACAAGCCCCTCACTGGGGACCTGGCCTGCAACCCAGGCATGTGCCCTGACTGGTAATCGAACCGGGACCCTTTGGTTCCCAGCCCATGCTCAATCCACTGAGCTACACCAGCCAGGGCAGATTTTATAAAACTATTAAAATGACCATAATGGAATTCTTAGAGATGGAAAGTTAATCTCAATGTATTAAGTGATAATAAAAGAGCAGATTACAAAACATTATGAATAGCACAAGCCCTTTTTTCAAAATGTAAAAGAAAGTGCACTAAAATATCTTCGTTGTTTCTTTTATTCTTTTGAAATGTTTCATATTTGAGATCTACACATGGATATGATATATCTGTGTATATATGCATGCATTATAAAGCATAATATACACTTGTATCGAACACCTATGAATTCACCACTCAATCCAGGAACTAGGATGTTACCATTGAATTGCACTGCCTCTGCCTTCTTCCTCCAAATAGCTGTCCTTAATTTTGTATTTATTATTCCTTTGTTTTTATTTTGAAAAAAACTTTTTCCCATTTTGTGTATCCCTAAACAATTTGTTGCTTAATTTTTTGAGCTTTATAAAAATGGGTCATTTTCTCTTTATGTCTTGTAGGTCTCTCTCACACACACATATATTCCTAAGATTTATTCATACTCCTTATAACTATAGTGCATTTACTTTACTGCAGCGTAATATTTCATTGTGTGAAGTTTATCTTTTTTTTTGGTCAAAGAACTTGTGAGTGTTTTGCTAATACCTTGTGAGTGTATAACACAAGGCAGCTGTACGTATTCATGCACACATCTCCTGTTACACATGTACCGTATTTTTCGGACCATAAGACGCACCTAAGTTTTAGAGGAGGAAAATAGGAAAAAAATTTTTGAAGCAAAAAATGTGGTAAAATATTTTACCTGCTCCTGCCTCCTGTGACCCTGCTCCACCGCCCCCTCCCACCCCCCAGCGAGTCAGGTAAGCTACATTCGGACTATAAGACGCACCCCCCTTTTCCTCCTAAATTTGGGGGGCAGGGGAAGTGTGTCTTACAGTCTGAAAAATACTAGTATAAAAGTTTAGGGTTTAAAAAGTAGATACTGAGTTTGTTTGTATGTACACTCATCTGGGAGAAAATCCAATCGTTTTTGTTTTCTTTTTGCTCCTCCAAATACTCTGGAGAATGAATCCACAAGCACGATCTCTGTTGGATCACACGGGTTGTACCTTAGAGCTCTAGGGGGCGCTGTGCACACGGACTGAGGAGGGAGGGGTGCCATTAGAATTGTGCAGGGCAAAACTAGGTGGCTTCTCTGTTTAATAAGAAAGTTACTGAAATAAAATAGCTTATAATTTAGTAAAAATAAGTGAAAACTATAAAACAAAGAACACTGTCATTGTTAGTGTTTTTGAACCTTGCTCCCCCATCACAGTGAAAGCTTTAAGTTTTTTGTTTTTTTTTTAAAGATTTTATTTATTTATTTTTAGACAGAGGGGAAGGAGCAGAGAAGGAGAGAGAGAGAGAGAGAAATATCAGTGTGTGGTTGCCTCTCACGTGGCCCCCACTGAGGACCTGGCCTGCAACCCAGGCATGTGCCCTGACTGGGAATCGAACTGGCAACCCTTTGGTTCCCAGCCCGCACTCAATCCACTGAGCTACACCAGCCAGGGCAAGCTTTAAGTTTTATGTGATGGGGGAAGCATGGGCCACGTTTGTAGGGACCTGCGATTGTTCTCTCTGGGTGCAAATCATTTTCTAGCAAGAGCATGGAGACCCATTAAATTTTTCCACAAAGTAATTTTTTAAACAAACAGCTTGAGCCCCTCCTCATGGCACAGTGCACTTTGTGGTGGTGTTCATTCTCCCTGATTGAAACATCCCCTTTTGTTCTACAGAATCTAGTAATGCAACCTGGCAAACAGCAGTTTCTCCGATCTTTTACATTTTGACCGGAACAGTGAAAATGATGAGTAGAATTGGCTTGATAATTCTAGTACTAGCTCTGTGATCCTATCCTATTGGCCTAATGGAAACTTCTTAGAACATATCTTTTATTTTCTCCATCCCTTTTAAAATTCTCATTTAAATTTGTAGAAGACCATCTCAATGAAAGTAAAATAGCCTTAATACTTGTAGTTTTTCTGTATCTTCTTTTAAAGACTTAATTGTTCGATGATCTTGTGACCATTTTTCTCTTTTTTCCAGGTTGCTCTGGAGGACTATTTAAAGAAAATTCAACAAGTGGATTTTGATATATTCCACCCATCTTTACAACAGAAGGATACATTACTTCCATTATCGTTGTATATTCGGTCATGGAGAAGAAGATATTAGAAATAATTTCATGGCACTGATATTAATTTACTTTTATTAGTTTTACAAGAGTATATTAGTTAGGATTCTTGTTTTCAAACAGCAAGTACTGTGTACTTAAGGAGAAAACGAATTTATTGGGTGGGTGTGAGTAGCTCACAGAATTGATAAGAAATTACCGTGGGGCTTGGGTGCCAGAACACTGGTGAGATTCTTCCACAGACACAGCCCTCGTCACCACTGCCCAGACACTGTCTGCTACACCAGCCCTGTAAAGCTGCTGCCCCAGGAGGAAGCATTGCTTTGGGGCGTAGGCCGCAGGCCTTGCTTCACCACCAGGGGGCGGAGAGGAGAAATGTCTCCTCCCTTCCTCACCCTTGGAGAAGGGAGGGGCTCAAGTAGTGCTGGCTGCGCCCGTGGAGAGTTAGAACTCACCAGTCCAGTACAGCTGTGAAATGAGTTTATTTAGGGGTCCCGGAGGGTGAAGTTAACACCTGAGGAGTATCGGTCACTACGTTGAGGGTTTTATATCCCTAACATTTCATCTTTACAACCCTGTGAAAACTTATGCATGATAAAATCACTTTAAGGTAAGACAGCTTGCTGTCAAGAGCAGAAACCCTAATTTGACTTTATGTCTGGCTGATTTGGAGCTTTTACTTTTTGCTAATGCCACTGCTTCACTCTGTCGTTGCACATTATCGTGGTCATGAGCAAAGTTGTGTTTGCAAAGTTTGTATTAATGTAAAAGTTGTATCGAACATTCATTAGGGGATACTACATTTTTAAAAACTGGTATACTGTTTGAGCTTCCCACCAATATGCTTTGGGCTATACATACACTTTCGTAAATGTTCTCATTTGGTCTTTAAAACTCTATGAAATAAAGAATTTTTGGTAATTAAAAAATTTAAATTATAAAATACACACTCATCGCAAAAACAAAATTGTTTGCATACTGGTAATGGCAAATCTGGACTCTGAACGAGTCTCTGGCTCCCGAGGTCAGGATCCTGCCACAGTTTCCTGTTCCCGCCCGTCAGTGCTCTCGTCTCCTGCCCACCCACACCTCTGGGGTGCTGTTCCACTGTCTCGCTCAAGCCTTTGGTTTCAGCTATGAGTTAGTGCCCACTACAATACTATGTGTTTTGTTTTTGTTTTTGTTTTTGCAAATAAAACTTAAACTGAGAGCTGCTTGTGGTTAAGAATCCCCAACACCTAGAATGGCTGCAATTTAGAGCAAGTAGAGATGAATAAATGCATAATGGAGTGACTGTGCAATGTGATTATATGTTAGTATATTCTTAGTTGATACTGATGCAGGAAGAATAGCCTCTTGTTTAATTCCGTGGCTTTAGAAAGCCTTTTAGCTTATCTGAACAGGCAAGTACAAGGAAATGGGACACATTTCCTCTTGGGATTCTGAACGACCCAGGGTTGAAGAATGTATTAGAGATAGTCTTCGTTAGCATTGTCTGTGGGTCTTCTAGGTTAAATTGGGCAGCAGTGAGCTGCTAAGCATCTTGGTTCTTGACTAAGGACTTTAAAAAGAAGGGTTTAAACTCTGTTGGATTACTGGATCCTTTACTGGCTCAGAAGCAAGTTTACTATTAAGTAAATAATTTCAAAATGCTTTCTAAGCCATTTTAAATTTGATGTTTAGAGATTTGAATGAACTAAAGTTTCCAGTCTCCTAGAGATTAAGATGGGATCTTATTCAGAGACACTTAGTGTACTGTTCGCTTCCTGGCATAAAAGATACCTCTTAGATGGTGCCAACATTCTTTTTCATTTGTCACATCTCTGGGGTTTTTTATTAGAGCATTTTTAAAGGAATCAGATACATTTTCAAAACATTTGAGGTGTATTTTAATACTGAATATGTGGAGTGTAATAGATAACATGTTAATATAAATGACAGATTAATCTGAATGTAGGTCAAGTTGTACTTTATTACAAAATATGTTTTCGGTAGTTCCCAATCAGCCAGGAATATTCTTTCCTTTTTTTTTTAAAGAATACTCTTTTTTTTTTTTTAAAGATTTTATTTATTTATTTTATTTTTAGAGAGGAGAAGGAAGGGAGAAAGAGCAATGTATGGTTGGCCCTCATGGGGACCTGGCTTGCAACCCAGGCATGTGCCCCGACTGGGAATCGAACCGGGACCGCCTGGTTCCCAGCCCATGCTCAGTCCACTGAGCCACACCAGCCGGGCAGGAATATTCTTAATCTCCTTTTGGTTAAACCTCCCCTTTTGTTGGAATTAGTGCTGACATTTGCCGAGCATGAATTTGGACAGGTGGCGTGCTCTGTACTGTTACGCATTCATCTGCACAGCAAAGTAGACCTTTGTTTTCCAAATGATAAGACTGCCACAGAGATGTTAAGTTCAAGGTCACACAGCCATCAGAACTAAACCTGGATGCCAAACCCACATTACTTGAATGCCAAAGCCCACAACCCATGTGTTACCATTTTCGAGACTGTACAATAAATCACAAAGTTAAAAAGTTCAAGGGCACAGTATTTTTTAGAAAAGTTTGCTACATAAATTTTAGGTACAAATAAGGTTATAGAAAGTATGGTTACTACATAAATTCCAACTACAAATTAGGTGAGAGAGAAGTAGGCAGAGGAAGTGGGTACTGAGTGCTGGTCTCTGGGCGGCATATTCAGGGGGGCACGGCAGGGCGCGGCTTTGAGGACTGCGGTTTCCCAGAGGAGCTGGCCTGTGAGGGGCGGCAGGAAGGTTGGGGAGGGGGTGTCGATGGGAGGTCCTGGCTGAGGGGGCACTCGGACCAGAAGCAGAGTGGAGAGTCTGTGTCAAGACTTAATTTTTTGGCTGTAAAGTAAAAAGAACAGAATGTTAATAATGTAAATAATGTACAGTGTTCTTAGGAAAGTTTGTGATTATAAAGTGGCCACATCCTCTGGCCTAGCGAAGCATTTTGAATTAAGATAAAAGACCTGGGTATTTATATTTTGCCTGTTTGGCAAATCCCTAGGTGCCCTTGGATTTATTTCAGCTCATAAATAGGATGCGCCTGCAGATACATAATCGATTACCTTGTCCAGAAAGATCCACAGAGTTGTAAACATTATGCAGATCATCACTGGAAACAACATCCTACGGAACACAAAACCACACGCTTCCAGAACCTGAGGGGGATGCAGAGGTGGGTCCCAGGAAAGGGAGGGGAGTGGGGGAGCAACTGAGAGACTGTGTTAAATAAAGAACTTGGGCGCCGCTCTTTTTCCTATAGTGGACATACTTTTCTTGGGTAACTACAAAGTTATTTCTTAAAAATTAGGACCCTTCAATCGACATGAATTTTCTCACTAAATCTGTATGTACCAGATAAAAGAATTTGTTCAAAAACAATGAATGGTACTTGACACAATAAATGATTGAGTATGTAACTCATTCTGTAGTAAAGTACATGTTTTCTCCCCAAAATAATATTTCAGCTATTGCTTATATGTCTGTCCCTCTCTCACCAAGTGCTTTGCAAGACAGTGTTATTCTTCGTATTGCCAGGTGGCTCCTGATGCTGCTCTGTGCACCTCTGTGGTCTGAAGGAATGCGCTGCAGTGCACGGTGGGGTGGTGGGCTCCCGGGAGATGGGAGTGGGGTGGCTGGTGGACTGGAAGTGTGTGTGAAAGACGTGACCATTGTTAACTTTATGTCGATCGTTTTACAGTATGTGTAAAGACAAGACATGTGGTACACCTTCAGCTTAGTGCAGTATGTCAATTATACCCCAAGAAAATAATGAAGAAACAAACTAGGTTGGCAGGTATGATTGAAAAGTAGGATGTGCGGAAGGAAAAGTGAGGCTGAAAAGATAAATCATAGGCACATTAAGATGTCTGGATTTTAAGAATAGCATGAAATTTGAAAATAAATACCTCAAAAACGTTCCATGACACATTTTGTGTATATATGCTCATTGATATTTGGATTTTTCTAGTGTAATCACAGCTTTAGATAGCAGTACCTTTTGAAACAGATATGAGATAGAGTCTTTTTTCTTATTTGCTAAGTCTGTGAGTTAAGTTTTTATTATCTTGTACAAATACTGTTTTCATTTGAGTCACCCTTTCTCATGAAACAGTCCTGCCTTGGTGTGGTGTATTTTCCTTCTTATTTTTAATCACAACCTTCTCAGCTGCTTAATTTATAGTAATATCTTGTGTGTTTAAACACAGGCCTATAGATTGAATTTTCCAGAGAGCAAGTTCAAGAGGTTTTTAAAGCCATAAAAATCTCTTTTATGAGTGCTCCAAAAATTCTTTAGGAGCTCATCATTAATGATTTGAGAAGCTATTTTGTATGTGTTTCTTGTCGCAGTGGTTTTATCCTATGTTAATCTCCAAGCTGACTAATACGTTGAGAAAGTTCTCACTCACGTTAACATAAAGACACCTCCTCTCCCCCTTTCTCGTAGGCTGTTCCATATGGCTGTGGGGAGCAGATCTGTTTGTCTTGGTTTAGGGGAATTATAATACACGCTGAGAGATAATTTTTTAAATTAAAGTGTTTATTCATAAATAATTTTTTACAGAAATATTGGGGGAAAGTAAATGCAGAAGTGGAAAGGAAAAATATTTTTTATTTTATCTTTTCAAATACCATTTAGTCCCCTTATGCCTCCCTCCCCCGCCCCCAAAATTACCACACAGTTGTCCATGTCCATGAGTCCAAGAAAAGTGTTTTTTAAGTCAACCATAATTTACCAGGTAAGAGATAACCACTCTTAACATTTTGGTCTATGCCCTTCCCACTTATTCCTTAGAATATATGGAGTATACAAAATTGGTATATTCTATGTATTGTTTTTAGTCTGTATCTTAGTAATGCAGTGTTTAAAAGATCAATTAGAAAAATAATGTTTTATTCTCTAGAACATTATTTTAATTCAGTGGGTATGCGTTATCTCTCTTATTTTGCAATTATAATCAAAATACACCTAAGATCAGCCTTTTGAAGTCATCCTTTCCTTTAATAACCAAATAAATTTGTTTAGGCTATAATCCCACATAATGGTCTATGAAGAGCCTGTGTAATAACTTTGCCAATTTTTATAAGGATTTCAAGGGTGGCGTTAACACAGGATTTATGGTCTATACTCCTCGGTATAGTTCCATTTACCTTTATCTTATGGATAAATTTGAATATCTGTTCAAGTATATAAATGTCAGTTGTTCAGCCTTTGATTTACTTCTTTATACTATTTGTCCACTTCAAGATTGTAAAAAACATTTTCTCATGATTTCTTTCAGTATTTTTGCATTTTCGTTTCTTATATTTAGTCCCACATGGAGCCATTTTGAAGCCAGATGTGAGGTGTGGACGCACAGACGGTTGGTTACTCACTTAAACCAGAGCAGCAGCCCTCGTCGGCATACACTCAGTGTCCGTCTGTGTGTGAGTCTGAAGGGTGTCTGACGTTGGGGAGGCAACAGTTCAGGGAAATGCTCTCATAGCTCACTTTTATTAAAAATAAACTCTTTGAGAAGAGGGTAGTCACTCTCCACTTGATCATTTATTTTTATTTTTTATTTTTAGAGAAATGGAGAG
>PVJI01028559.1:0-16364 GCA_004026765.1 Micronycteris hirsuta
TTTTTAGTTTTCTGAGGTAGTTCCATACTGTTTTCCACAGTGGCTGCACCAGTCTGCATTCCCACCAACAGTGCAGTAGGGTTCCCTTTTCTCCACAACCCCTCCAACAGTTATCTGTTGCTTTGTTGATGATGGCCATTCTGACTGGTGTGAGGTAGTATCTCATCATGGTTTTAATTTGCATCTCTCTGATGGCTAATGATACTGAGCATCTTTTCATATGACTCTGGGACCTCTGTATGTCCTTTTTTGAGAAGTGTCTGTTCATGTCTATTGCCCATTTTTTAATTGGGTTTTTTGTCTTCCTGGAGTGGAGTCATATGAGTTCCTTAAATATGGAATTCTACGCAGCAGAGAGGAAGAAAGAGCTTATACCCTTTGCAACAGCATGGATGGAACTGGAGAGCATTATGCTAAGTGAAGTAAGCCACGTGGTGAGGGACAAATACCATATGATGTCACCTTTAACCGGAACATAATCAACAAAAACAAAAAACAAGCAAAACTTAACCAGAGACATTGAACTTAAGAACAATCTAACAATAGCCAGGGGGGAGGGGGGAGGGGATAATGGAGAGAAGGGTTTTCAGGAACCACTATAGAGGACACTTGAACAGAACCAAGGGTGGGGAGGGAGGCAGGGAAGGGAGGTGGGATTGGAGGGGGAGGGGAGGGGAGAGTATGCAGACAACTGTAATTGAACAACAATAAAATGAAAAAAAAAAGAAATAGTTTCTCTTTTTAGAACCTCTGTCTGCCTTGGTATCTATAACCTCTACTTATTTTTTGAGAGCTGCTTTGTGGTCTTCTCTATGTACTTCTGCCCTGTGTATAAATTCTCTCTCTCAATCTCCTCTGCAACTTCTCAGTGTTCTGACTCTCATCATTTCCCAAGAAGATGTTGAGTTGGCTTCTCTATGAGGGAGCAGACTGTGGAGGTACCTGCCTTCCTTACCCCAAAGAAAACAAACGTGTCCTTTCTGTCCTTTCAAGCTGGGTGACCATGTGTACATAAAATCAATTTTAGCTTTTTATTAGTAAAGTGGGGATAATACAAGCATGCCTTGTTTTATAGCAATTCACTTTATTGTGCTTCAGAATGTTGCATTTTTTACAAATTGAAGGTTAGACCCTCCACCAACAAAAGATTATGACTATTGATTGCAGTGGTCTGGAACTCAATCTGCAAAATGGCAGAGTGATTTCTGTAATAATATTGATTTTTATAGGATATTGGAGAAGGATCAATACATTACTGCATGCAAAAATGCTTAAAATAATTTTGGCCCATGATAAGTGCTAAGTTGCAATTATTGTATTGTTATTGTGCTAATATTAGTTAGGATTGTCACCATTTTAAATGGTTTTTCTGTCATTGGATCCCTTATTTCCAGTACATTGTACACAGATCAGCCAAATTATCCTAAAACAAAGCTTAGTTAATGCTATTGAGTTGTTTTAAATTTATATTTATCTTCTATATTGCCTAACAATTTTAATTAGGTTCAGGCTATTTTTCAAGGACCTCCCAGTGGTGTTGGTCTGTCTTTCTAGGCTTATCTTCTACAACTCTCAGTGTGATATTCAACACTTGTGTCTCCCTTCCCCAGTATGCTTTTCTTGTTTTCCAGAATCATGGTTTCTTTCTATTTCCCTGCTTCTCAAATCCAACCTGCCATTCACAAGGTTCAGAACAAAGGCTAGCAGTCCCTTGATGCCTTTTGTAATCCTCTAGATCAAGATTAAGTCTATCCTCGCTGAAGCCATTAAGCAGAGCTCTTTATAGTTAGGCCTCTCTTGTCCCTGTGTCTTTCTATCTGATATTTTAGCTATTCATGTACACGTTGTTATTTTCCCTCCTAGTTTATGAGCTCTTTGGGGAAGAGCTTTTCCCTGTGTATAGCCTTCCAGCTGCCAGGAAGATGTTCAATAAAGAGCTATTGAATTCATGTCAATTTCAACATCACAATGAGGTAGCTAGTCCATCTTGCTCTTTGCTGAGGAGACCCATTTAAGTGGGCCACTGGCCCTGCTGGTTTTGATAAATGGAGGAGATTTTTCTCATCTTTTGGGATTTAGAGCTCATTAGTAAACTGAGAAGTACAGTTGTTGGCTCATGGTAGTAAATATTTGTTGAATGAAAAGGAAAATAAATAAGAAACATTGGCTGAATGCAAAAGAAAAAGTAAATAATGAATGACCCACACCCTGTCCCACTTGATTGCCAAAAGTGGCAAAAAAATGTAAGGAGACATTTTCTATCCAAAAAACACATAGCTACATTTGTTTCTGTGTGGTGCAGAAAATAGATTGAGCCTTAAGTTGTGAGGCATGCTTATATTTACTAAGTACAGTGGGTGATGCTATCAAAATACAGCTTTTGAAATATAGTCTTTGATCTTTTTCAAATCAACTCTGTTTCTGTATTTCATTTTGCTTAGAATAAGATTCAAATAAATTTACCATTCCTTTTATTCATTTTTGTCAATGTAGTAACCATATGAGCGACGTAACTGTACCCCAAAAATGTTGCTGCAAGAGTGAGTGAGGACACAAGCCCAATATAAATGTGAGCTGGTACAGAAGCTCCACAGAGATGATCGTGGAAGATACACCCAGATGACTAGCCAGAGGAGAACAGCTGGTGCCTTTTCTCCAGAAGTCCCACAGTGTGTTCTCATCTCCTGAGTAACCCCTGGATCCACAGTGATGGACGCTGGAATTTTCTTGGGGTATATATAAGAATATGGGGAAAATTTCATTATGTCTTTTCAGCTTTTAGTATGTTAATCTGAGAGTACATATGACACCTCTGAGTAAGACGGATTCAGGCCAAGAAATGCAGTAATCTCTGTGCATCATGTAAATGTTAAGCAAGTGTTTACATCCCAATCTGAAGACAGAGTAAAAATAATGAATATAGCTTTTGCTGACATATCAAGACCACATACATCTTAGCCGATGTTTCCAGGAAGCTTTACCTGACTGTCAATGATTAAATTTAATATATTCCCACAGGATCCTGTATTTGCCCATCATTGGGCACATTACACAGCAGTGACTGCTTATTCCATTGGTCCCCATTTATATACAAGGCACTTGAAGGCAAATCACATTTCACCTGCAGCTTGTCCAGTGTCTGTGCAGAGTGGGGGCTTTAGTCTTCACATTTACTGGACACTGTATTAAAAGGAATGAATCTCAAGCATGGCTATTCTTTACTCCGTGTCTGATGCTGTATCTCAGCAGCTGCATTGGATAGCTACAAGCTGCATTTGACCCACAGTCTTGTATATTTGATTGAAAAAGTTTTGGTGCCCAAAGTTTTAAGAACAATAGAACTTCAGTTACCAACTTGTATAAACTGAGAGGTTTTACACACAAACAAAATATTTCAAGATCTGACAACACTAAGCCTGTGTTGCTACAAAAGCCTGGAGAAAAAATGGAATGACTGCCCATTGTGAAAAGATTCTCTAGTCTACCTGAGCCTTTCCATTTAAACCTGGCCAGCTCCCACCTCTGTGTGACCCAGCTGGCCTGCAAGCATTTGAATTTTCTCCACTGAGCTGCTACTTCCCTTTGTGTTTATCTCTGAAAAGGGATGATCCTAAGCATCTCCTCTCCCTCCTCCTGCTACTCTCCCTAAGTGGAAAAGGAACGTAGATTCTGTTTCCTGGGAAGACTATTCTTACAAGCTGCCATTTTGCAGAACGACAGACAACCTTACACCTACAGGGTCCTGGAAGAGGCAGAAGGGCCCTTCCATAGAGTACTGGCCCCACATGGGATGGTCATGTTTGGGATTTCCTTACAGATTTATGGGGTTTCAACTCTGCACCCTGGCTTGTCTGTGCTTTTCTCATTCTGGACCACAGTCTCACCAGCTGCTGTGGCCTGAGAAGCAAGAAGGTGGTAGATCCTTGTGCTGCTTCTGACTACCCATCAGAGAAGACTGATTTTTCCTAAGTGGAAATTGATCACTGTGGGATTTAGAGATTTTCAACTTAAACTTTGTTTAAGTTGAGAATTGGGCAATTTAGTATCTTCATTAAAAGCACCACGTAGTTACTAGGGTTAAAGAGGCAGATCAGATAAGCTCTTACACTAACTAAAGGCCAATTAACTCCAATCACTGTGGCCTGGCTGCTCTCTGGAACTAAAGCATCCCTGTCAGAGACTGTTTTCTAGCTGACATCCTTTTGGGAGAGGCAAGGAGAAAGGAGAACTGGCTCCCATAACTGACCCCTGAGCCGTGGGGCAATGGGAAGTAGGCCCTGTCTTCTGCCCTCCATGCTGCTCTCACTAGCTGACAGCTGCCCCCTGAGGGGCATGGCCTCCCCACAGCCTGCCTAGCATGGTACCATGGACTGAGACGCTGGGCCCTCGACTGGCTGTGGGGACAAATGGAGATTCAGATTCTCAAGGCCTGTTTACTTAACTATATAACAAATGGATTAAAAAAATAATTGCCTCCTTTTTGCTGAAAATTTATATAAATCAATGAATGACTACAAATGATGTCAACACAAACATTGGTCACTTGAGGACCAGGTTCTAAGTTGTGTTTTTTTTCTTTTGTTTTTTTGGTAATAGAAATAATTTTTACGTATCTTCTATCATGTATCAAACACTGTTCTAAGAACTTATATTGACTCAGTTAATGTTTGCAAAATTTCTACTAAGCAGATACTATTATTAACCCCATTCATAGGTGAGAAAACAGAGATAGTTGAATGGTTCTGTTCTATCCTAAGTATTGTCCATGCATACTTTCATGTGATTCTCATTTGAAAAATCAGTGCAGTAGGTGTTTTGAGTTCTGTATAATGAGTGAGGACACTAAGATTCAGAAAATTTTCATGACATGTCTGAAGTGATATGGCTGGTAAGTGATAAAAGGAGTGTCTGGAGTCACGTTGACTGTTTCTGGAGTATGATGGTATAAAATAGTTGACTATCCGGTGTGAGGGATTTCAAATTCCTCCTCAAGATTTGTCTATGAGCCCTCTGTTAATTCTACTCAAGGTTTCTGGAATGGGAGGAATAAGTACTAAATACTAACAGTGATCTTCACATAATGAGTCTGGATTAATGCTTCTGGCTCCACCTTGTCTTGCTGAGATGCACAACTGGCTAAGCCACTTTCTTCTCCTGATTTCTCTCACCAACCAACCAACCCCTGGATTCTTCCTTTATCCATTAAAGACTGGAACGTGGCCCAAAGCCTTCTTCTCTATTGTAATTATTGTTATTAGCATAAGGGATGTCAGCACCCATAGAGCCACTTCATCCAACATCCTGATCTCTCAAACAATTCATCTCATCTCCTGTTCACCTGAGTGACTCATTTCATTATTCATCACCATATCTTGGAACTTGCCATTACCTATAACTACATCACATATAACATTCCGTGTTAAAATGCTCCAATCACATTTTAAACCCTCTATGTTGTGAGCTGGCTACTTCAAATACCTTTGACATTCTTTCACCCCACACAACCCTCTGTTTCCCCCAGAACTTAGCTTCCTGCAAACATTATTTCCCCCCCCCTCTTTCTCTCTCTCTCTCTCTTGCTTGGACCTCATGATTCTAATGTCAATGACTGTCTTTCCACAACATGCCCACTTAATTCTAGATGAACCCACGAACTTCTCTATCAACTATCTCCATGTTGACAACCAAAATATTGGAGATAGTCACACACTTGAGGATCTAGATTGTGTTTTTTATGTATATATATTTACAAATATATATAATATTTGTGTATATGTGTGTATATATCTATATCTATATCTATATCTATCTATATGATTTGTTTGTTTTCATATTATCATCCTTAACTGAACTCATAGCACTGCTTGTCACTCTCACTACATTTTCTGTCCAGTTTTTTTTGGGGGGGGGCCCTGTCACATAAGTAGCTCCATAATACTAGCATTTCTTTTGATTTTCACTTCAAGTACTCTGGACTGAGCTAACAATATTTTAGTTGAATGCTGAAATGTTTTCATATTTGGTTTCCCTGAATTTAGTCTTGTCCTCTTTCTAGTTCATTCTCCACACAGAAATCAAAGTCACATGTTTAGAACATATATTTTATTAGTTTATTCCCTTGTTTTGAAACATTTTTTCATCTTCCATTGCTCATAAAATATTGTAATTTTTTTATCTTACTTAGCCTATGGGTCTTGATTAATTTTTGCTGTGTCTAAACCTCTCCATTCTTACATATAGTAATTCACACTTACTACACTCTACCTTCAGGATCTTATTTTATCCTTGTGAACATTCCAGTCCTCTTTCCATCTCAGGATATTTTGCACATATTTCTTTTTCTTTTTTTCTTTGGAAAGTATCCCCATTCATTATCTAACTATCACTCTTTCAAGATCTCAGCTTAAATATTGCATTCTCAACGCATCAAGAGATTTCCTTCTTCCCTCTTCATTGTGGCTACGTCTCCTGTCATTTACTCTCACATTACCAGTATCATTTACTTGTCCTTTAAAGGATCAAGTGTTATTAGAATAAATATTTATTTATGTACTACATATTTAAATTTTATCTCTGAAGTTATAAGATTCAGAAAGGAAGATTCCAGATACGCTCACTCACTACTGTGATCCAGGATTTGTGCAATGCCTGAAATATGGCACATATTTGATAAACACTTCATCCTATCATAAACTATATTTAAGGCCTTGAACTTGGTGATTCAACCTCTCAGAGACTTATATTCCTGAGTAACACAATAGGAGAACAGGGTTGGCATTAGTTTTGAATGTGATTATGGGTGCAGAACATATTTTGGCAATTCTAAAATGCTATAGGAACAGCATAGCTGATGACATAGTTGCCACAAGCTCCCAGGTCTGTTTCTTGTACCAGTCTCTAATAAAAGGAACCAGAGCTCTTTGGAGAAATGGCAGATTGTAGAGCTGAGGTTAGAAATATCAAACTGAGCCTGGAGCATCAGATAGTGCCAGAAAGGAAGAAAGTCTACCAATACAATAAAACAAAAGTTTAATTGCCAAAGTGGAAAAAAATTGTACAATAAAATAAATAGTATTGGATTATAACTCAAAGTACAAAATAAATACCCATGTGATGTAAATATTATTGAATAAATGTAGAGTATAAGTGAGGAGGAAGAGACAAATCTTGCAGAAGAGTCTTACAAAATTAATGTAGCTATTTTGCCTTCAAGGAGGGGGAGTGTAGCTCCTCACTCCTTAGATGTGGGCTACACATAGGGACTTCTACATGCATGGGGAAATGGGGGCATTATACAGTAGCAAAGTGATACATTTACAGTAGAAAAACTTGATAAACACTGTTTCAGGAAGGTGATAAAGGTAAACATCAACATTCATAAATCATGTTGATATTATGTACCCTTGATAGGATGGGATGAAAATGGCACCTGTACTTCTAGGTTCTTCCTTCCCAAAGCCCATAAGCCCAGTCCAATCATGAGAAAAACGTCAGATAAATTCCATTAGTAGGGCATCGTAGGAAATACCTGACCAGTATGCTTTAAAATTGTCAGTCACCAAAGATCAGAAAAATCTGAGAAGCTGCCACAGACGAAGGGAGCCAGAGGAGACACGACAAATCAAAGTAATGTAGTGTTCTGGATGGGATTCTGGAACATAAGAAGGGCATTGGGTCAAACTAAGGATGTCTGAGTAAAGACTCTAGCTAATAATAATGTATCAATACTGGTTTATTAATTGTGGCTAATATACCATTATAATGGATGTACTAGAATTACATTCTGTGTGATAGGGAAAATAATAGAGGAAACTGGAAATGGTACATAAGGGATTTCTGTAATATCTTCTCAATTTTTCTTTAAATCTAAAACTTAAAAAGATAAAGTCTCTTGTAAAAAGTACTATTCTGCCATCATTATCATCATCATCATCATCATCACCACCACCATCATTAATTATCTTCATCATCACACACTTGCTGTAGTATTAGGAATACTCAGATGCATCTACTTTCTTTTCCTAAAATCAATATGATTTTTATTTTTAATTGCCTCATCTAATGTATTATGTGTGGTGAGTAGAATTTGCATCTCAACATGTAGCACTTACTGATGATTTCTGATTTCATCTTCCCATCATACAGCATTTTGTGAAGGTTTAGAAACTGCGAATATTCCACAGGTTTAGGACCATCTTCATGTATGATTTCCCTGTTCCCTAAGATATCATGCTAGGTGTTCTGAAGCATCTATGTGTGATTCATCCTCAGCTTTTATCTTCCTATACACCCCAAGGAGGCACTTTTTTGCTGTTCCTCTTTCTGTCTCTCTGTCTTTACACTCCCATGAGCCCCTGCCCTTCTCTGTCTCTTCTTGTGGGATGAATGTGAAAAAAAAGTTCTGATTTCTTTTTTCTAACACTCTGTGTAACATTGAGAACCAGTGAATATCAACTTCCACTACTTCTATTTCTATTTTATAACTTTACAAAATACCTATATTCTCTGGATGCACAAGGAATTGTGTATAGTAAAGGAAGAGATTGTGTTTGGAACCTGTTCAGCAATGGAAAACAAAGGGCCAAAAGTTCCAGCAGGATCAATAACTGAATTCTTACAGTGAAAGAGAAGCAGGGAACATTACGTCTCTGCCTCCAACGAGAGGCAGTTTTTTCCAATCTCTGGGAAATGGCTCTGCAAATGACGGCCAGAGAATTCCGAGGTCATGGTCTGTGGAATTGCTATTTCTCTCAGTTGACAGTGTGTAGATGACATGGTTTATAGCTAGTACTACTTCTGACGCCACTTTCTCTTATTCTGTAACATAGAATTTAGCTCTAACAGTGGGTGCAATTTCAAGATAGTCTTAAATTCTCAAAAGGATTTGGACTCTTAATTGTATGTGAAATTTGCTAATTTTGAAGACACTCTGAATGCTAAAAGAGACCAATTCAGTCAAAAGTCAATCTCTTACCTTTCTGGAAGATTAGGACTGTAGTGAGAGTAAAATGGAAGGGAGGGAGAGAGGGGACAGTGGAGAAAAATGTCTTCTTACTTTCAAGAATTCAACAGTGATCAGTCCAGACTGCACTCATGTCCCAGGGGGTTATTATTATTATACCTTTCATAAAAGGCCTTCAATTTTTATTAATTAAGTGAATAAAGGGATATATGAGCAATTTTAATGACTTTTTCAAGAGTGAGTAGCAAGCATTTATAGATTTTGAGAAAAAAAAGCCTAATCACAGACAACAATATGGTGATTGCCAGAGGGAAAGAGAGGTGAGGGAGGCAGAGAGGGTAAAGGGAGAGTAAATGGTGATGGAAGGAGAGTTGGCTTAGGGTAGTGAACATACAATACAGTATACAGGTGATAGATTGGAGAATTGTATAGCAGAAACTGATATAATTTTATTAACCAATGTTACCCCAATAAAGTCAATTAAAAATTCTAATTTTTCTATGTATTCTAGCTAACAAAATGAAATCACTGTTTTATTCAATACCTCATTATAGAAAACAGGGTATTCACATGGAATGAATATTTTGGAGTTAGGTAAATCCAAGTTAAAACCCCAGCCCTATTAACTGCTAACTACATGATTTTACATACATGGTTAGCTCCCTTTACCTCAACTTACATAGTTAGCATAGCTTTTTTACTAAAAACAGACTTGTCCTCAATAATGCTCACATAGTCCCCTTTACCAGGTGTGCCTATGACACAGCCTTTAAGAGACAGCAAACTTTAGTAACACCTCTATTCTCAAGAACTCTTTTATTTGTTGTCCAGATGTGGCAGTACTCTAGGTGCAATACCAGAAGAAAACACAGCAGCTTAAAAACTAATCCAATGTAGTCTATTTACAATCTTGATTATACTGGTCATGGATGGAAAGTGGAATGCTCTGAGGAAAAAGACAAAAAGATAATAAGTATGCTCAATTATGGCTTATCATTTTAAAGTATCCTCTGCTTTTTATGTGACTCATAATTATGATTCAACATTTCTAAATTTGATAATCTTATTTTTCATGTTAGATTCCATTATTTTACTGTGAGGGCTTGAGAAAGATATGACATATAAATTGAATTTGTGCATGTGATATGCTAAGTATGTATTTGAGAAATTGGAATTGTAAATTCACAAATTAAGTCAGCGTCCTTATGGCACCTATCATATGGACTTTCATTACACGGACAAATGATTTTAAGAAAGGCCAGTGCAGCAGGTAAATGGTAAAATAACTTGTTCGATATTAACTAAGTGCCTTGATGAATGATATGAAATTCTCCTAATGTAACATTAGAGGAAAAGGATATATAGTGTGCCTGCTTTTACCCAGGCTGTGTGTTAAGCATACATTTATATATTGTCTTATCTAACAGTTTCAACAAACCTAGAGAAGAGTAGTCTGATCTTCATTATGTCCATGAGGAAATTGTAGTTTGGAGGTGTGAAATGCCATTCTCCAGGGCACATAGCTCCTCTGTGATAGATTCAGGATTTAAAGCTGAGTCTATTCACACCACTGACAATATCAATCTTCTATCATGACGATAATACATACTTACTTTAACTTGAAACTTGGGAAATTAGAAAGAAAAGTAGCTGTGGATTAGAAAAGAGAATTGTAAAAATGTGCCTGAAAATGATGTCCCCAGGAAACTAATTATATAATGGAAGATGAAAGTTAGGTGCTGGGACTGGTGATCTCTTGGGACCATTCCAGAGCTCAGGCCTATTCTGTGGTCTTATGGAATTAGTGTTGTCCAGGATGAAAGCATGCCTCCTGTCACTATGGGTTAACTTCAGACATAAGAATCATTTGCTATTGAGCAAAAATACCAATGTTTGATTTCACAGAACAATTGGTTTCTTTTTCACTTAATTTCACTTTTCATATAAAACTGAAAATCCATTCATCCTAGCACCTCTGTGTGTTCTTGGAGTTGTACATTACTTTGTGCTGCCAAAGTACTTGTACAGTGTTAGAATAAACCATATGGTTTGGGGTAGGGTAATTAATAGGAAGAATTTCTGGTTTACTTCTAAGCTTCTGACTTTTCTCCTAAGAAGACCCAGAAACACCTGATGCTCACCTAAGTAGAGTGACCTTAAATTCAGGACCCCAATGACAACTTAAATCTTACAGTCTTTTTAATTAGTTACAAAATAGGCATTATTGTGAACCATGGTAATAGACAAACATTATATACTTATATATATAAGTCAAATAGAAGTAGTTATATAATTTTTAAGAAATATGTAGTCATGAGTCATGGGTTAGGAGAATTTTGATAAAAGTGATACTAGAGCAAGATTTGTCTTGCTGAAGTTCATAAGATGGCTTATAGAAAGATAAGTCTGGGGATTTGTCAACTGAGAAGCTTTTGCAAAGCAGTAGCAGAAGGGGATATGAAACATGGGAGGTGTTGGGAAGGAAAACATAGGCATGGCTAAGAGAAGAAAAATTAGAAGGAAATAATGGGCCTACAAGATAAATATGATCACAAGTGACATTGAGTCTTGACTTGCTTAAGGGATAGGCAGGAGAAGAGACCAGTTTGGGATTTTGACTTTGAGTTTACAGAATCTGTGTCCTCTGAATGAGATTTGGATATTTAAAAATCTATCTCCAGTTCTGTGTTGAATGTTTTTATACTTCAAATGATTTTCTTCCAATGCGATATGATTATAGCCTTTAGTTAATAGTTTTCTCTCTCAGTTATCTCAGCACGTATAAGCATTAATTTCCCTGAACTGATGTAGTAAAAATGTTCAAAATAACATTTGGCATAGCATTTTAGTCTGACCACTAAAATATAAACTATTATCTTTCCTTCTTATAGTACATAGACACACTCATGTACACATGCACATCTTATATCTGTTTTCCATGCTATATCTCTTCACCTAAAATTGTAAAAAATTTTTCCATAAGTAACGAAGGTATATAATATTTCTTCCCTCCTCCAAAGGAGGTGATATGGCCTACCAATTCCAATAAGGAATTCAAAGATCAGTATTATCCACAAACCAAATATGCTTAATACCAGTCTGCTGAATAAAAGTGACTCACCTATATTGATTTGTTGCTTTCAAAGTGGGGTTGTATTCAAAACCTACTTTGAGGTTAAAGTGGATTTGGATATTCTGATTATTTGCATATAAGGAGTAAGAGAATAAAAGTGTCAAAGTTGATTTAGAGTTTTTTTCTTGGATAACTGGGTGAATCATTCTCCCAGATGTCATGGCTTTAGATGCTTGCTGGCCAGCCAAAATGAGATGTCACACAGGCATTGGATATATAAGTCTAGAACTCAGGGAAAAGTAGGGACTGGAGATAAGAAATTAAGAGCCTCAATATAGACACATTTTTTTTTAAAGTCAGGGAGAGGATGAGCTCACCAAAGGAGTGTATACACATGGAGAAGAGCAAAAAAAGAAGGATGAAACTTTGAGGTATGCCAGCTTAGGACCTCGGAAATTAAAGGACCCAGCAATGGAGACAATGAAGGCTCAAGTCAGTGAGCCATGAGAAAGTGTCCAAGCGGGGAAGTGCTTCAAGGAGTGATCAATCATGACTGGTGCTACTGAGCAGTCAGGTAAAATGGCAACTGAGAATTGCTCATTGGACACCTCACAAGGATGACATCCATAGATAAAATAAAAGCCTGATTGGACTGGGTGCAAGAAAGGAGCTTGGAAAGTGAGTCAGGGTGTACTGACATCTCTTGCAAAGAATTTTGCATCAGTCTTTCACTGGATCAGGAGGGAAGATAGATTCTTCTTTACTGATGAAGTTGGTTGGGTTGGTGGTGGGAGGTTAAGCAGTTGTTTAGCAACTAACTGAGAATGAGGTGTACTGCGGATATGAGAAGACAGGGAAAAGGTGTGAAACAGTAATCCTAGAAAGTGAGAGAGTAAATTAACCAGCAAAATGTTGTGGCTGCCAGTGCTGAGAACTTACCTGAGGGCTGTGGTTATAAATTTAAAGTAAGTCTTCAGTACAATCATTCATTTTAGGTACATCATATTCAACCTAAAGTATATGTATAGAAATGACAGAGATTTATTTAAAACCAACTCAGCATTTTGACAATAGAAGGAGATGGGGCTAGGTTGTCGAAGTGGATTCATTAAAAGTATAATAATACAGGGCAATGAAATCTAAATTAACTAAGAAGAAGTGAGAGCATAGGAAGATTGTAGGCAACAAAAATGTGATATGGCCAAAGGCCAAGGAATGAGTAGGGTGACAATGAAGATGCTCTGGTAAGAAATCTTGAAAGGTACATGGTAATAACTAGACTGTAATGTAGTTTTGGGAGTGATAGAGTAATTGGTAATGATGAGGTCTAAGGTGTGAATATTTAAGGTAAATATAAGACATGAACATTAGAAATGATTTGAAGGACTTCCACCAAGATGGAGGCGTAAGTGGACTCACTGCACCACCACTCATAACCAGAGAGATTAGACAACAAGTTCAATAGCAAAATAAACAACCAGAACAGACAGAATTGAACTGAGGGGAAGTCCGACACCCAAGAAGTTGGAGAGGACATTCATCCAGACCTGTAAGCAGGGCAGAGCTGGGGGAGAAGCAGAGCGAGAGTCAGTTTGCCCGGAGGAACTCATGCCATGAGCACCTAACCAAAGTGCAGTCCTGAGCAACAAGTGAAGCCTGCAACCGGCGTAACCGGAGAGGCCAGTGGGAACCAGCAGGGCTGAGACTGGCAGGAAAGGCAGTAAGGAACTAGGGAGCGGTCAGTGATTGCGAGCTGGCGGTGAATGGAGCAGGCGCTATTGCGCCCTCCCAGGCCCCACCCCAAGAGGAACCATCACAACACAACAATGTAGGTTACCCAGCACCTACGAACACCTAAGGCTCCGCCCCATTAAGGTAACAGGTGCGCCAAGATAAAAAGAAAGAAAATGGCCCAAATGAAAGATCAGAACAAATGACAACTAATGGATGAGGTCATAGCCAACCTATCAGATGCACAGTTCAAAACACTGGTAATCAGGATGCTCACAAAATTGGAAGAAAGGTGGACATAAATAAATGAACAAATGAAGGATACGCTAAAGATAATGAGGGAAGATATGCAAGGAACCAATAGAGAAGAGAAGGAAACTGGGACTCAAACCAATGGGGTGGACCAGAAGGAAGAAACAAGAATTCAAAAAAATGAGGAGGGGCTAAGGAACCTCCGAGACATTTGTAAATGACCCAACATCCGGATCATAGGGCTGCCAGAAGGAGAAGAGGAACGCCAAGAAATTGAAAGTATATTTGAACAGATAATGAACGAGAATTTCCCAAATCTGGCAAAGGAAATAGACTTCCAGGAAGTCCAAGAAGCTCAGAGAACCCCAAAGAAGCAGGACCCAAAGAGGAACACACCAAGGCACATCATAATAACATTACCCAAGATTAAAAATAAGGAGAAAATCCTACAAGCAACAAGAGAAAAGGAGACAGTTACCTACAGAGGAATTCCCATAAGACTATCAGCAGATTTCTCAAAGGAGATCTTCCAAGCAAGAAGGGGCTGGAGAGAAGTATTTCAAATCATGAAAAGCAAGGACCTACAACCAAGAATACTCTATCCAGCAAAACTTTCATTTAGAATGGAAGGGAGTATAAAGTGCTTCTCAGATAAGGTCAAGTTCAAGTTCATCATCACACAGCCTTTACTATATGAAATGTTAAAGGGCTTTATATAAGGTATGGAGAGAGATCAACAGGGGAGTAGGAGGGGGAGGGAAGGGAAAAAAAGTACAGAGAAAAAGTAGCATAAATGGTAGATAGAAATCAGACAGGGGGAGGTTAAGAGTAGTATAGGAAATATAGAAGCCAAAGAACTTATGTGGATGACCCATGGATAAAAACTAAAGGGCAGGGAATGGGGGGGGTAAGGGGGGTGGAGGGGAATAAAGGGGGGGAAATGGAGCAATTGTAATAGAATAATCAATAAGATATATTTGAAAATTAGAAATTATTTGATTAATGAACTGATTAACAATTATTGTGTTAGGATACTGCATGCACACTAATAAAACCAACAGTGATGGCAGTAGTTTTATAAATTAACCTCAGGTATAGATATCATTGGTAAATGGAGGGAGGCTATCAGAAGACTATAAATAGCAGAAGTAAGAAGGACTCATTGGTGGTATAGTTTTTAGTTTTAGGGTATGGGGGAAGAAAAGTACTCTGGAAATGGAAACAAGGAGTGTGAAGTATCCCTCTCTGAACTCCATTATGAGTTGTACATGATATGTAAGAGGACTAGAGGGGGAAAATCATTTGCTAGGACTTCAAAGAAAAGTTCCCAGGGCTTAGTTAATTTTCTGTTTCAGGAAGGGAAGGCTATATTCATAGAGCCAGAAGGTCAGAGGGTTTGGGGAATCTAAAAGATATAGCAGTATGGGCCCCCTATGGGATACTCAGAACAGTGTACGTATGTTAGTCCTGATGAATACAGTTGACCTTGGACACTTGAGCTCCCTGCCATTATTGAGGAAAACAGAGAGTCTAATGAGATTGGGCTTATCGGTCTCTTATTTGTGGTGGTACAAAGACAGGGAGGGGATGATATGTCCCATTTGTAACCCTATTAGGGCAATGATTTCTTAGCCATTTGTTAAAGGTGAAGTGGGGATTATTTGGGGGATTGGATGGGCAGTAATTTATTTTAACATAAGCACATAGACAAATGGAATTTATTGACTTCCATTGGACCTAGAGCATTTAGAGTTTTTTTCCCGTGGCCCTACATTTGACCCCCATTTGATCTACATTTGACTCATGAGAGCAGTGTTGAAGACTGTGGAGGACCAGCCTAAATAAATGGTCAGGGTCAGGACTGAGATTCTGATCTCTAATTAGCTCAGAGCTATCTCTCTCTTTTAAGTGGAAGTCCCTTCTTTTGTAAGACTGACCTAGTATGTACAAATCCCTCATTGCAAATCAGATTACTTGTGATAATAGAGGATTCGATACAATTTTCCTAAGGCAGGGAGAAGGTCCCAGATGTCCCAGCTGGGTGATGCAAGTCTTCAGCAAAGGAGAGGGAGTTCTCCAAAGACCCTGATAACTTCAAATCTTTGGCTTTGCAGGCACTGAGCATACTGATACAAGCTCAAATGAGTTGGTGTCCCCACGAGGAGCAAGAGAAGGAAGCATGGGGAAGGTGGGAGTCTCGTTTCCCAGAAGTCATAAAGGCAGATATACTAAACCAACGGGTAGCAGGGTACAGGGCCAGAAACCTTTTATTTCTCCTTAGTCCAGAACCTTGGCTTTATCTTAGGAACTTATTGTTCAAGATGCCTCTTTTCCAGAGCCTAGGGG
>PVJI01028560.1:0-16378 GCA_004026765.1 Micronycteris hirsuta
CTAATATAGAATCCATATTTAAATTTCTCTAGCTGTTCACAAATTTTCCTTTTATAGGATATTTTGACCCATTATATACTCAAATTTCACACACTTCCTTTGCAAAGTATCTTTAGACTTTTAATTTAGAGCATGATCTCCCACATGATTTTTATGGGTCATAGTGTTTTGTTTTTTATGTAGACAATTGGCATTTGTTTAACTGTTTTGCTGTAATTAGGATTTGAAAGAATATTTTGGCAAGAATGTTATGCAAGTGGTGTTGTGTACTTCCCAATTATTCATACCAGGTGACACATAATTCTTTTGTCCTGTTACTGGTGATGGTAAGTTTGATCACTTGGTTAAGGTCGCTCTGCCAGATCTCTTCTTATAAATGTACCTTTTGCCCTGGAAGCAATAAGTAATCTCTGGGTGATTCTGTAACCTTGCAAACTGGGGCTCGGCCAGTTGGTGCCTTTATACAAGACCCAACAATTAATGTTAAAGGAAACAGGTTTTTATTAACAGGATTCCAACCTTGGGGAGGGGGGCTGAGAGTACTCCTGCTCAGAGCCCTCCTTTCCCACAAGACACAGAGCTTCCCTTGCTCCCCAAAAGACTACAAGCCAAAACCATGCCCACAAGTTCCCCATGTCCTTATCTGTCCATCATCCAGTCACGAAAACTAGTCTCCATCCTCTCTGGAATGTGCCCTTGTGGGCTTCACAGTCACCATCCTCTCGTAGCAGCTCTCTACTTCAGGATCTTGGTTGTGCTGTTCTCAGCTTCCATGTACTGGTTCAGAAAACCATGTGCTATGTTACATTGTCCCAGAAGGTGGAGCCCAGGGAGGCACACATCACTGCATGGGACCCTGCCTCGTGTAGTGGGTTTCCATCCTCTGCAGGGTCTAAGTCCCTGATGGGCCCTGCATTTCCTGGCCCTATAAGTGTTCCTATCCATGCAGGGAACAGGGCTAGAAGCCCCGAATGTCCAAATGCCAAAAGCCCAGAGCAAGAGAGAGCTTACACCAAGCTCTAATGTCCTGTACCAAAAGTCCCATACCAAGAGAGTGACTTCTCCAAACACCCTTCAGAGAAGCAGAAGTCTGAAGCTCAGCATTCCCAGTCACAGCTCAGCTCCAAGCACATCTCACTTGCCTGGGTGCTTGGCCTGGTCGTTCCCTGCACCTCCATCAACTCTGCCACCATCTTCTCCAGGCAGACCTCCTCCTTCCCTCAGGGCTCCGTTCCTCACGGGCAGACCCACAGGTAGACCTCCTAGCAGACCTCCTATGACCTCGTGTCTCCCTCACTGACCTTCGGCCTGCCCTGATTTAAATGCTCAGCTTGGAATTTCCTATGTGACCTTATACTTGGCTATTCCTATGGCGTGTAAGTGTCCACCATTTTGTCAGTTCCACAGTGTCTTTGACCCTTTTTCAACTTTTTGACTACCATCTTTAGTCAGGGCAAGAGTCCCCAGTGATGCACAGCATTCGGGGAGGGCATCAACACCCCTCCACCCCCCTTGTCAATGCCCATTCTCACAGTTGCTATACAACAGGCCTGGGGCAGCCACCTTCTTCCCCTCAGGAAGACATGACTGTTAACTTGCCATTGTTATGCCATGTGTCTTAAATTCTGTGCCTCTCACTCTGTGGGCACCCCCCTCCCCCGCCTCCATCCTGCCTGGAGGCAGCGTTATAGGAGTGGTTCCCCTACTTCAGGGGACCCATGCTCTGCACCCCATTACAATTCTTTCAGACCATGTGTTCTCCAATAACTTTCCAACTAATATTTTTATCATCCATTAATAAACTGTGCTGAAATCAATTATTACATTTTTAATTTCAAATGGTAATTTTCTATGTCTATTACTTATTTTATATTAATTAGTTGGCATTCTTCTGTAAAGAAGAGCTGCCTCCTGCTCCCATTGCTTCCCTTTAAGGAATATTTCTATGAGCACATTGATACCTTTTTTATTTATTTTAATGTCTCATAATCTATTACCATCACATCATTATTATTTTTAATGCTCTGTTTTTTCCTGAATTTGTTTAGTTGGTGATCATTCAAGCAGGATCTTGTGTTCTTTGATATCTTCCCATCCCACTAGCATTTATGCACTTGGCTTACCTTGTGCTTTCTTTGCCCTGACCTGGAACCAACGATTTCTCCAATGAGCCCCTAAGTGGGGAATGGTATTCGGAAACCAAGATTTGGGTTCTATTTGTGCCTATTGCTTTCAATTTTTTTTTAAAGTAGACAAAACTATTCAATTCAAAGGCAATGCGTAGAGTTGCACTGGAGGCTGCTATCTTATTGTAAGGTCATAAGCCACAGTCAGCAAGTTAATTCAGGCATTGTAACAGTTCTAGGTAACACAGAGTGGCAGCAAGCAATTTCTTAGGAATTGTTAGTACTGCACAAATGAGTTACCCTTTGCCTATATCTTCATTTGCTAAATGTTTTTGGTAATAAATGAACTGAATGTTATCTGAATAAATATAGGAATGAATTCTTAAATACAAATTTAAAAATAAATCATTGTACTTAATCCATTGCTAATATTAAAATTCATAAATATTTCTATTGCTATGTATATCCTTTGCCAGTTTAACTATATTTAAATTGATTCCAAAAATGTAATTTTCAGGTATCTGGGCGTCTTAGAAACGCTTTTAGGAAGTCTGAGAATTCAAAATTATTTCATGGTGATTCTGTCAGATGTTATTTGCCTTTTTTAGTGTGTTGGTATTTCACAGATGGTGAAAAGCAATGGCACGTGAAACTGCTGGTGTTTTAGCATGAACGAAAGGACTGGCACCAAACTGGACAACTGGTCGCGGTGTTTTCCATCACCACACCCTTGTAAAAAAATCCAGTTTTTCTTAAGAATTCCTTGGAAATGAGGTGAAATTGTTCATTTTAATTATTGCCTCTCACACATGTCTCTTTGGTGTCGTCTCGGAATCAGTTTGCCGAGGTGCAGCGGCGCGCAACGCACAGCTGAAAAACAGCGATTTCCTCAGGAAAAGGCCCTTTGGTTACTGCTGGGGCTGCAGACTGAATGGGTGACTTTTCCCACGGGACTCCACTTTTCCTTGGAGCAACGACTGACGTGAACACAGTTTTTCAGATAGGCATTGATGTCTGCTGAAGAAATGAATAGAGTAAGGCCATTATTGCATTTAAAAGAACTGACAGTATTTATTGGCCAGGGTGCACTTAGAGTTTTTAAAATTTTGGAAGTTTGGGAAGTTTGTGTCTGCCACCATAAGCGTATCAGCTCGCTCATACATCTCAAGGGGTTCCTGGTGATATTGTTGGTGGTGTTACCATGTACCTTTTAAAAATTATTATATGATGAAATATGTCAATGTTTGGGTTATCTGCATAGCTTTGAATTAATATTTTGCATATGAACAATGTACAATATTACAAGATCACACATGGATAAAAGATCCCTCCAAGTGCAAGATTGACTAGTGCATTTTAATGTAATGGAGTACAAAAAGATCATTAATGTAGTTTTAAATTCTCATAGACACTAAATACCTTGTGTTTGTAGAATCTCTAATAAAATGTTAACAGTCCTCAAAGGGCTTTCTTCTTAAACTTTACTTTTCTCCAGTCTGTCTACATGTTAGCAAGGATTAGCTGACGGTCATGGTCAAGCTTTATTCGTTGTCCAATTATGTGCCTCAACAGAGCGACCAGCACTTTGCTAGATGCCATGGCAGCTACGACATTCAAGGGTGCCTCACACTTGCACAGTTGTGCCCTGGGATGGGTAGTAATCCTGGGGCTGTGCAAGTAACATTATTCTCTATTCAAAAAAACATAACAGTATGCAAGGAAATGAGAGGGATGGCTAAACTTATATCTGATTAAATTTATTTAAAATACAAATTAATATCCTACTTATTTATGAAAAACTCATAACTTCTACCCCACTACAACTGAGAACTCTTATAACACACTGTGAGCTTCTTAGGCAAGGACTGACCCTTCTCTAAGCTTGAATCCCTGCCCTTGGCACAGTGTATGGCACTAGGAAGGCACCGCAAAATGTCTGTGGACTTGAACATTACTTTTTAATAAGTTAGTATTTAATAATTTTACCTCCAACAATGTGTGTTCTTTTATAAGTTTTGTGTGAATCAATTGTCTGAAATGTAGGAAAAATGCACATGCATAACCACACTCATGTAGTTTCTAGGGTTATTCTATAAAACTACCAGGGATGATATAGCTGACCTGGAAGACTAGTGTTAGCCATAGTTTTAGGCCTTGAGAGCCACCTCCGGGGACAGAGAATCTTTCATTGTGTACAGACTGGGTTATGGACAGCGTTTTGAATGAATGAAGACTGCCTTGCCTGTGAAATTGCACTATGTGTTCTGGTTAATGCCCTTCTGGGTCCCCAGGAGCCTCTATTGATTGAAGTCTCCCTCCCTTCCCCTACCCCCTGCCCATGCCCCGGCCTGACCTCCCTTACAGGTGGAGAAGCAGTCACAGTGGGGTGTGTGGTTTCGTAGTTTATAAGGAACTCTTGTTGGTTTCATGCACAACACACACTGATAGTTAGTCATCATGATTACTGGCAACTATAATTTGATATTTTTCTTTAAAAAAAAAGAATCCTGACTTTGATATTCTGTTTGATTCCTCTTTTTTTTCATCATTTTGATATTTGACATAGCTGCATATCAGCAAATCCTGTCAGCTACACTTTCGATTGTATCCAGCATTTGACGTCTCCCAGTACTTCCTCTGCGACTGCCTTGGTGCAGCCTGCTCACTTCTCTGCTGGACGAGTGCATTGTCTTCCTAATATGTCTTTCCACTCATCCCCTTCACCTTCGACAACCTGTTCTCTACTTAAGAACCAGAAGAATGCTTTTAAAATGTAAGTTACATCAGTTCCTCCTCTCAAAGTCTTCCAGTGGCTTCCCAACTCACTCAGGATAAAAACAACGTGCTTACAATGTTCTACAAGGTTCTGCAGCACGCAGGCTCTCCACTTGGGCGCTACATATATTAGATACCCTGGTGCCTTTGCACTTGCTATTTCTTCCACATAAAATGTTGTTTTTCCCAATATCCATATGGTTTACTCTCGCTTCTTCTTTCTTTTTTAAAGATTGTATTTATTTATTTATTTTTAGAGAGCAGTGAAGGGACGAAGAAAGAGAAGGAGGGAAATATCAATGTGTGGTTGCCTCTCACACACCCCCACTGGAGATTCGGCTCACAACCCAGGCATGTGCCCCAATTGGGAATTGAACTGGTGACCCTTTGGTTCACAGGCCAGCACTCAATCCACTGAGCCACACCAGCCAGGGCTACTCTCACTTCTTTTAGTGCTATTTTTCTGTCATTTCATAACAGAAAGAACTATCTAGACCAACAATTTTCAACATTTTTAATCTAATGGCACACATAAACTAATTACTAAAATTCTGTGGCACACCAAAAAAATATACTTTTTGCCAATCTGACAAAAATAGGTACAATTTTGATTAGTTACAAAAAGTAATAGTTACTTACCCTTTTTCTTCCAGAGTGATTTAAAAAAAAATAGCAGATGTCTATACTTCTATAATACAATAAAGATTTCTGGTACCAAGAATTACCCAATTAGATGCAACCTTATTATGCTACATGAACAATAAGCTGCAACTCTATTATATGACTTGTATATTTATCGTTCAAGTCAGGGCATTCACACTACATGGTTATTGTTGTGTTGTCTGTTGTCATGTTTTTTATTTGACACTCTAAGGGAAAAAAGGTCAGTGCCCCTGACTAAGTAGTCAGGTATTGCATGCTTTAGAAATTCTTGCAGCATGCTGGTTAAAAATCACTGATCTAGACTATACTGCGTATCTCAACCAGATTTCTCATTTAAACCACAGAACAATAAAACAAATTAAGTGACTATTTTATAATTCTCTCAAAGACAATACAGTTTTGGTTGCATTCTAGCATATGATAGAAATTAATTAATTGCATGCAGTGGGTACCTTGGGCTATTAAAACTTAATGCTTTCACATTAGCCTGGTTGCAACAGGTTGAAAATACATCCTCCCTTGTCCAGATGTATCTGTTTCCTTAATATCATTTCATTTATTGCTGTAGCAATTTATTGCCATCTAAATGTGAGTATATGTGTGCATACATATGTAAATTAAGTATAATTATTTCATAAATAAAGATATTAATATATGTACATATATGCTTATATGTTTATAGTCTGTCTTCCTCATTGAAATGTAAACTTTATAAGGGCATGTATTTTGCCTACTTTTTTCTGTTTTGTTTTATTCACTATCTAGAGCCTAAGTCCCTGAAGATTGCTTTATAAGAATTGGAAACTTAATAAATATTCTCTTAATGAATCGTGATAAGAATACATTTTCATGTTTCTTACAATCAGAGTATAAGGGTAATATTATTGCTAGGCAATTGAAAAAATGACCACGTTTAGAAATTATTCTCTCCAGCTCCTCCCACTCAAATTCTGAATCGAAGTTTTACCTAGAAAATTTGAAGCTGGAACTTAGAGAATTCAGCTTGAATTATGCAAATTATGAAGCTCTTAAGATAATTTTATTTCAATAACACTCACATCATATTTTGTCATTTTGTTTCTTATGTTGTGTTGTAGCACTTTGTTTACATATGGACCAGACAGCAGAGTCTTAGAATGAAGAGATCATGTTTGTTTTCTTGGAATAAACTTGCTGCAGCATAAGCTTTGTACATAATGAAAATATTCATTATATGAATAAATGAAATGTACAAAAGCATACAGAGTTGAATAGAATTCTGTTCTGTTTTGGTTTTCTCTAGCTTGAAAATTATAAAATTAGTTAATCAAGAACCTTCTTAGACATCTAAGTAGTGTAAGGAGAACTTCATAAGGGCATGGAGTCTGACTCTCAAAATTATGGTTATAACTCTTAACTTGCAATCAAGCATTTCAGCTGAGTCATTTAGCTCTAGGTCATATCTGCACACAAATATTGTCCACTTTATAAACGCCCTCACATTGTACAGGAATGAGAAACAAATATCAAATTGTTTTTTAACAGCTTACACATTTGTTATAAAACCATAATAGATATTGCTACCATTTTAGGTAGTTTTAATTGTTTAAAACTATTTGAGCCTCATTTAAAAATAAACAATCTATATAATAGAAATATATTACCATCTCCCTCCATGGTTAGTGAGGTAACAAACATGCCTGCTCCATCATAGGCAATCGGTGCAAGTATGGCAGTAGTTACTGTTATGTTAGTTAACATATGACATGTTAGTTAACATATGACATGTTATGTCATAGCTTGCTCTTCCAAACTGAAAATTAAATCCCTTCTTTCCTCTGTCACCATTTCCTGGGAAGGATTTTACTTTTAAAATGGTAGGTGCTCACATTTCTCATCTCTAAGGAACAAACTATCTTCCTTTCAGAATATTACAAAACCATGAGCACACTCTCTGATGAAAATTCTATTTATACCTTCGATCACCCTAAGTACCCCTTATTATATCTTAGCACCCCACGCAAAATCCTGCGTCCTCTTCTAAATATTACATTCTGTTTCTACTCTCTCTCTCTCCTCCAAAGTTATGTTTGTACATTTGGATTTTTTTTATTGTAGGAAATGATATTTTTATACCTTGAAGAACTAATGAATAATTCAAGGAAAAAATAATGTCATTTAGCAGCAGGTAGGCAACACAAAAAAATGATAAATTATTTTAATTTTTGACTTCTTGTTCTGATATTTTAATAAACACATATTCTATCCAAACACATTAATTACAGACACCAGATGTCATGGCATAAATTTATAATATCCTTAGTACTCATAACTATCACATAATTCTATAAAAACCTCCAGTACAGAGCTCTAGTAGTTATACTATTTGAAATTTCACATTCTGAGAACCTGAAGAGCCTAAAATATATAAGAGATAGATTGCCTACTCACGGGGGTATAACTCAATGAATCTGTCCACATCTGGTGCCTTGGTGCTGTTGGTCTGCTGGTGAATGTTCTGATCCATTTCATACTGAACGAATAATGCAAATAAAACAATCATGCCAACCTCCAGGCCAATGGCCATGAGAGGGAATTTGAACCTCATGTTTGTGGCAAAGGCCAGAGGCACACTGAGTGCTTCACAGGCTGTGGGAGGTTGATAAACACGGAGGGACTCCTCTGTGTGTGGAATTAGACTGCATGTTAAAGACACTCCAGTGATACTGTGAGAAAAAAAATGGGCAAGTCTGGTTAAAACGTCCCACCCATTGGGGGGAATTATGCTCTGTAATCAAATTGCCCTAAATGCTGGTTTGAAGTGCATTCAGGTTAGATAGGAAGAAGCCAGGGGATGGAAATAATCTATTGTATAAAAGTGGCTTGGATCCTTTTAAGCTTAATTTAACAGACATTTCTTTTTTAATTTTAATTTTTAATTTTCAATTATAGTTTACTTTCAATATTATTTTGTATTGGTTTCAGTTTTATAGCGTAGAAGGTAGACAGTCATGTACTTTATAAAGTGTTCCCCCCGATATTTCCAGTCCCCGCCTGGCATCATACATAGTTATTGCCATATTATTGACTATATTCCCTAGGCTATACTTTATGTCCCTGTGACTATTTTGTAACTACCAATTTGTACTCTTAATCCCTTCACTTCTTTCATCCAGACTCCCAATGCCTCTCTCCTCTAGCAACCACCAGCCCACTCCCTGTATCTATGAGTGTGTTTAAAGTTTGTTCATTTATTCTGTTCTTTAGATTCTACATATAAGTGAGATCAGTTGTGATTTGTCTTTCTCTGACTGACTTATTTCACTGAGCATAATGCCCTCTAGGTCCACCTATACTGTCACAAATGGTAAGATTCCACTCATTTTTATGGTCAAGTAACACTCTATTGTACCACTTCTTCTTTATTCAATCATCTATTGATGAGCACTTAGTTCGCTTCCATATCTCAGTGTTTTAAATAATGCTGCAATGATCATGGGGTGCATACATTCTTTCAAATTAGTGTTCTTGATTTCTTTGGATATATTCCCAGAGTGGAATCACTGGGTGATAAGACAGTTCCATTTTTAATTTTTGGAGGAAACTCCATACTGTTTTCCACAGTTGCTGCACAAGTCTGCGTTCCCACATTCCCACCAACAGTGCAGGAGGGTTCCCTTTCTCCACATCCTTGTCAGCACTTCCCATTTGTGGATTTATTGATGATAGCCATTCCGAGAGGGGTGAGGTTACATTTCATTGTGGCTTTAATTTTTATTTCTCTGACAATTAGGGATGTTGAGCATCTTTTTACGTGTCTGCTGGTCATCTACAGACACTTCTTGAGTGCTTCTTATGTAACAGGCACAGCTAGGCTCTATAGGAAACACAAAACAAAATATAGAATCTGTCTATAATTAACTTTCTTGAAAAAGTTAATCTAGTTAGGAAGACAAAAATATAAGCAAATGATTGTATAACACAGGGTAATAGAATACTGGTTCTAGAAGTGTTAGGGAACAAAAATAAAGCAGCAATTTACTTTGTCTTGGGCCAAAGACACTACAGTGCACATGAAACGATGTGGATGGGGCATTAATAAATGGAATAGACAGATCTCAGAGGGGTGGACTAGCTAAACGAAGGTGAATGGATTAGCCAAAGAACATATGTGCATAGCCCATGGACACAGACAATAGTGTGGTAAAGGCCAGGGGAAGGGTAGGTAGGGGCTGGGGGGAGGTGGGCAAATGGGAGAAATATAGGGGATGTATGTAATAATGTCGACAATAAAAAATAAATACACAAAAATAAAATGGGCTTGTCCTGGCCAGGTAGATCAGCTGGTTAGAGTGCTATCCCCATATGCCAAGGTTTTGGGTTTGATTTCCGGTCAGGGCACATAAAGAAGCATAAATAAGTGGAACAACAATTCTCTCTCTCTCTTTCTCTTTCTGTCTCTCTCTCCCTCCCTCCCTCCCTCCCTCCATCAAATAAGGAAATACAATTTTTAAAAAAATAGGCTTTACCACTAAAACATATAGAGAGAACAGCATAAGGCTTAGTAGGACATGGCATGTTTGAGGAATAGCAATTAGTCACATAAAGTTGGGTTACAGGAGAGATGAGGAGGATAGCGTTGATCGTAGCTGGGCTGCTTTGTAAAAGGCCTTGCATTCAATATTACAGATGCTGGATTATTAGTCTATGGGCAGTGGGGGAATTTAAAGCACTATAAGAAGTGGTTTTGCTTATTTAGGATAATGTGTTTTTTTTCTTGAATCCTTACTCTGTTCTATACACATGTAAATATAGGTTTACACAAATATATTTTTTAGTTTTGGAAAACAAGAGAGTGAATTTACATGTAGACATGGCCAATCCTCCCTCTTCACAAATAGTCACGTGTCAATAAGATGCGAAATGATTCAAAACCACGACGAGGATCTGCCTCCTGCCTGGAGTTGTCCTCATACAAAGCAGGATAGACCTATGCTTGAGAAATCATAGCTAGCAGTGAAATAGCATTCTTATCACTAAACTCCATTTTTTCAAAGGCTTTTATTCAGAATTATGAAAGAGGGAGAAAGCACAAATGGCTGCTGGGTCAAATTCTACATCAAAACCAATGTTTATAAAAGAAAGAAGCAAGTTTTTTGTGTCTTATTTTGTCTTCCTGGTATATTTTCCCACAGGAGAACATAAGACACTAGGGCTGAATGATCTCTGGTGTTGTATACATCTCCAACGCAAAGATTTTGAGAATGGCTGTTCCCGGTGTTCCTTACGGGAGGGCCCCACAGCAGGCGGTTTCCACGCTAATTGCGGGAGTACGTGTGCATGGTCCACACTTTGACATCTGGTCTTAGTGCCCTGAGACCGCCCACAAACCAGAAACACAAAGCAGGTTAATAGTTATATACTAAGCTTATAAAACAACAAGTAACAAATTATGCATTGAGAGAAGTTCTAAACAGTATCATACATAAATGTGGTTTATACTGTTGAATATTAAGTATGTTATATATATTGGAGTATTAGACTTGCTGAGTAGTTCAGATTGGTTGCCCTTCTTTTGAGCATACACTCTGCTGTTGAAATAAGCTGAGTCCTGCATAATCTGGGAAATAATGATTTCTCTCTTTTAGCCCTTCGCTCAAGCTGTTCTCTCTAAATGGAGCATTCTTTCCACATATTCCCTCCCCAGACCCCCTGCCCCACATCATCCATCAGCTCTTAGATCAAAGGTTACTTCCTCAGCAAAGCCTTTCTTGACCCCCCATTTTAACCCAGCTTCTCCCCATTATCTCTCATTGAATAATGACCTTTTCTTTCATACCACTTCCCATAGCTGGTTTCCTGTGTGTGTGTTTATGTGGTGTTTACAATTTATATGCTGTTTTTTTAAAAAAAAAAACAGCTCTTTTCCTCACTGGCCTGTTGTTCCCTGAAGACAGAGACTGTGTCTCTTTCACACATTTTTTTTTTAATTTTTAAATTATAGTTGATGTGCTCAATGTTATGTTAATTTCAGGTGTACAGCACAATGGTTAGACTTTTATATAACTTACGAAGTGAGTCCCTGGTGAGTCTGGCACTGACCTGACACCATGCATAGTTATTACAATATTGCTGACTATGTTCCTTAGACTGCACTTTACATCCCCATGACTGTTCTGTGACTGCCAGTTTGTACTTCTTAACCCCTTCACCGTTTTCACTCGTACATCATTTGTTTTCTAGAGTCAATACCGTACCTAGCACACAGTGGATAATTGGTAAATATTGTTTGAGTGAATTAAATTAACAACAATGTTGAAGAGAGAAAAAGGCTCAGAAAGCAGTACAAATCCTGTTAGGAAGTGAAATAGGGACAGCCTCACTGTGGCGAGTTGCATTTACATTATAAATATGTAGGATTCCAATAGTAACTTTAATATGGCGGTTCACTCTCTCATTATTTCATGAATGACAAAGTCATTTTCTCATCCTACACTGATCCTTAACTTGCAGTGTGTCTGTAAGAAAGTGATAATAATTTCCTTATCTCAATTTCTGAATACATGTATTGTTGGCTAATGGTCATTATCAGAAATTTCTTTTGGAGTTGCTTATTTTTGTTAGCAATGGCTGATTGAAATATGACCACTACTCATTTTAAATTCTCTCTCAGTTCTCTTGTGCACTGATGTTGAGAATGCAGAATGGCGCAGCCACTATGGAAAACATGATGGAGTTTCCTCAAAAAATTAAAAGTGAAACTGCCTTATGACCTAGTGATTCCACTCCTGGGAATATATCCGAAGAAATTCAGAACACTAGTTTCAAGAAATACATGCACCCCTATGTTCACTGAAATGTTATTTATAATAGCCAAGATATGGAAGCAACCTAAGTGCCCATCAGTAGATGATTGAATAAAGAAGTAGTACAATGGAACATTACTTGGCCACAAAAATGAATGAAATCTTATCATTTGTAACAACATGGATGAACATAGAGGGTATTATGCTAAGTGCAATACGTCAGATGGAGAAAGAAATGTACCATATGATTGCAGTTATATGGGGAATCTAAAGAATAAAATAAATGAACAAACAAAATGGAAAACAGACTCATAGCTACAAAGAACAAACTGAGGGTTGCCAGGAGGGGGTTAGGGGACTAGGGGAGAATGGTGAAGGGACTAAGGAGTACAAATTGGTAGTTACAAACAATCATGGGGACGTAAAGTACAGCATAGGGTATATAATATTGTAATAACTATGTATGGTGCCAAGTGGATATTGTAATAATATTGTAATAACTATGTATGGTGCCAAGTGGATATTAGAATTAGTGGGTGTGTCACTTTTTAAATTATATATGTATAATTTATATATATAGACAATTATATATAATTTACATATATGTAAATATACATATAATGCTATATAATTCACATATAATTTATAATTATGTATCATTATTAAAAATATATAATTGTCTAACCACTATGCTCTACACCTGAATCTAATACAGTATTGAATGTCAACTGTAACTGAAAAAAAATTCACTCTCCCCAGTTTTTCTAAGAAAGGATGTTCCGAACATGTTTCCCTTGCTTCACTAATACTAAAAGCATATGCAGTAGCTGCTATCCCACTGTATATAATTAAATAAAGAACAAAAGAGAAAGAGGAGATGGTAGAGCAGGAGGGCAGGGGACAGAAACTTGCATGTCAGTTCCAGAGAGATCCCGCCCGATTAGGGGAGTGGCGGTTGCACCCAAGGGAGTATATGGCCCAAATGAAAGGGAAGTCACATAAGCCAGGCAAGCTGCTTTTCAAAGATAAGGTTGGAGCTGAGGGCCTCCCAGAAAATATGACAGATCTTTATTTATTTTTTTTTCTTTCCAGAACTTAGTCTCTTTCCTCACTGTATTTTATCATTGTGCCTCAGCTTGCTGAGCCTTAGGCGTCAATGTGTCTTTAGAGTAAGTTTGGTGGGCTTTTTACCAACCCCCGGCACCTGTTATCTGCCAGCCTCTTCACACGTGCTCATTAGATCCTGAAAAAGCCCAGCAAGGGAGGTGCCTTTCTTATTGTCGTGTTACTAATGGGAAAAGCAAGAAACTGAATGACTTCCAAAGTCTAATATCATTTAGGGAATTTCAGGACCCAAAGTAAAATGCGAGTCTGTCTGACTCTGAAACTGCTGTTCTTTTTATGTGACTAATTGGTTTGGGGAGCTCTTCTACTAAGTCGTTCAGGTATTATATCCTAGGAAAAGTGTCCCATTCATAGGAATGGCAACAATTGTGTATGTATATGTACACAGGTATGCGTATTTATATTTAGTTTCAGTTTTTAAATTATGAAAACTATAAGCAAATTTGTCCTTTTTAAATGATTCAAACCATAGGGGACTTTCTATCCTTTCACTCCCACTCCCATATCAATAGATTGGTATTCATCTTTCCGGTCTCTCTGTATACATTTATATATAAATATGTTCTTATAAATACATGTATCTTATTTTTTAATATCAATAACATCATAGTATAATACCCTTTTATTTAAATTGTAACCATATATTTTATTTGTCTTTAAATATTTTTTTATTTTTCAATTCAGTTTAACCAAATGTCTTGAAACATCAGTTTGCCTCTTGATTATTAAGGATGGTAAAATGTTATGTCCTGGCCAGTTTGCTCAATTAGTTGGAGCATTTTACATCAAAAAGTTTCAGGTTTGATTCACATTCCTAGGTTGTAGGTTCAATTCCCAGTCAAGGAGGGTAGGAGAGGCAACTGATCGGTGTTTTTCACAGGTGATGATTAAAAAAAAAAATCAAAATCTGCGGTACATCTATAGTATGAACCATTTTACCATCTTTTTTTTTTTCTTTTTAAATCCTCACTTGAGGATATGTGCATTGATTTTAGAGAGCACGGGGGAAAGAGAGAGAGAAAAACATTTATGTGAGACTGAAACATTGATCAGTTGTCCCCCCTATGCACCTTAACTGGGGATCAAACCTGCAACCGAGGTATGTGCCCTGACTTGGAATTGAAACCACAACTTTTTGGTGCATGAGACAATACTCCATCCACATGACTCACCCAGCCAGGGCAGATTTTGATGATTTAATAGAGGATCACTAAAGATTCTTATTACAACCTAAAGGATAATAACTGTACTCCAAAACTTTGGGCATTATGACAAGCAGGGAAAGGAGGTGTTTAGAGGCATTTTGGGGCACATAGCGTAGGTCGGAGCTTAGTACCTCAGACTTTGATTCTAGACTGTTATAACAGTGAATCATCTCCAAATTCATAAATATGTAGACAATCGCATGCTGCACAATACGAGGAGAGTGATGTAGGGGCAATTTGATTTTTTTCAGGAAAAAAGAAGAAACATTGTTGATCTTATTGTGCTGTGTTTTTGTTTATGTGTGTGTGTGTGCAGATAATCTTAGGAGCTCTAATGTAACTTTTCTCTCGTTTCTATGAAATATAAAAATACTTATTCAACAATTTAAAATAATTTGGATATATGAGTTAATATTTTTGATAACTTTTCTTTTATACATTTCATCCTGTGACTAGCCTAGTGAAAATAGTTCAAGACTTGTTCAAAGGTCATTTAGTGTTGCTTAAATATAATTAAGGTCATTCCAGAACTTTATTCCCAGAGCTGTCATTTAAAAAGTCTGTTGTGGGAAATCAAGATCACAATAACCAAGTGAGTGTTTGTGAGTATCCAAGACATAATGGGTCGATGCTTATATATATTAACAGGTAACACATACTTTATGAAATCGGGCAACTTTCATGCATGCATATAGATTGCATAGCTAAGATGTGTGGTTAGCATCTCCAGAATAAACTGAAGAGAAAAAGTAATTCTGGGATAGTAGTGGACAAAAACATTAAATTTTTGTAATTTCATTTTTACCTGGGTGTAATGGAAAATTTGAGCATTTGCTTGAGTACTTCCAAATCAATATTTGAAATCTTTAACTTCATCATAAAGAATGGATTGGATCTGACCATGTTTTGGGACTACTGGACATGAACAAATTGTCTCCACAATCAGTGACTGAAAATTAGAAAAGATGATGAATGAATAGTCAAGCCAGTAGTTGCAAAGAATTCTCATCAAAAACTATTAGAATATTTTAGTTTTTGAGATCAATATCACCTCCCAAATGTTTCACTGACGGATCTATTAGAGAAATGTGCTTTCAATTTCCAAAGCTCTGCTCTGTGAATTGGAATCACTACTTCCCCTCACATATGAATCACTTTTTATTTTTTAAAGATTTTATTTATTTATTTTCAGAGAGAGTGGAAGGGAGGGAGAACGAGAGGGAGAGAAACACTGAAGTTTGAGAGAAACATAATTGCTTGTTTCTCACAGGCCCCACAACTGCAGACCTGGCCCACAACCCAGGCATGGTGACCTTTAGGTTTGCAGGATGATGCCCAACTGACTGAGCCACACCAGTCAGGGCTAGATAGCTCTTTTTAAAATGTAGATAAGGATTCATTTTCAAACTGATTATGTAGTAACACAGTCACAGTCATCATTTTGGCAATACTAGTAAACTAATTAACAATCAGCAAGTATTTATTGTCTGTTATGCCTTTAGAGTATACATACAGGGGATATTAAAGTTACAGACATGATTTTTGCCTTTGGCTCTTCAGCTAGCAAAATAAGAAGAGCCACATGTAAAGCAGACAGCCCATGACGAGACCTAAGATGAGATGCCCAGTGGGAAAATGAAATCCAAGCCATGGCTGCCAGAGTGGCGATGAAGAGGGCAACCACATTTTAGCAAAAAAC
>PVJI01028561.1:0-16263 GCA_004026765.1 Micronycteris hirsuta
ATATACCTTTTACTATTCCCTGCTTCTTTTCAAATAATCTAAATTAACCCAACTTCACTTGACAATCAAGCTTCTAAGAGAAAGCTCAGTTCATCATTATAAAGCTGACCCAAGGGAATAGGTAAAGAGGCTTTTATAAAATAAAACACTGAGCTCTGGCAGCCACGACTTTTATTAAAGGGCGCACCCAAAAAGTCTAAGCAAATACGCTTGAGAGATTGATTTCCTTGGGTGACATTCCTGGACGCTCTAAGTAAAATGCGTTGCCGTGCAGTTAAGTTGGAAAAGACAGAAATGAAATCAACTTTGAATGTATTGCCATCCCCATCATAATTATTTTTGCTTTTAAAACATTACATAGGAGTGGAGACAATAACTGCATATAACTCAAAATTTATGAATGATGATTTAGAAGTAAATGTGAGTTTGTCTCAGTCTAGATTTGAAAGAACTAGTGAAGTTTCATTAATTTAATTTTTCCTCTTTTAATTTCTAAGTTTAGATTTTACACTACAAGAGTCTTCTTATGCACCTTTTTTTGACCTTGGGCTTAACTATGAAAGGGATAATAGTATGATACCATAGTGGGCTGTTTGTGTTTAGTATTTTGAGAGAAGGAATGCAGTTATATCAGTCTCTGTATTGTGAATGTCTTACTCAGTTTATTTTGAGACTGAGAAAAAGAAAAGGTTTTTAATTTTTCCTAAGTGTATGAATATTTGCCTACATTTTGTACTTGACCAATTTTGTGTACATTATCCCCTATGCCCAGAAAATTTTGACATTTGAAATTTGTCAAAAAAGAAAAAGAAAAAAAAAAAAAGAATTCCCCAAAATTTGAGGAGTCAGGCATATGTGCTCATATAGTTATACAGGAATTTTGCAATACATTTTAATAGATAAGATTACCTTATCATTTACTGAGAGATGCTTTAAGGATCTGAGGAAAGTAAAAAAGAAAACTCCACATTAATTAATTTGACATTAAATATATTTAATTTCCAAAATTTTCCACACATCTTGCTATTAAAAAAAACAACAATGCCACTATGTTTTTTAACGAGGCAAAATAGCATTCCTAATGTAGCGATGCACTAGAAAGAGGATTAGGGACATATTTAAGGTTGCGTCTATCTTGTTATTTCCTATCTTTCTTTGGTTAAAAAGTTAAAAATAAACTTGGGGAAGGCCTTGTAGATTAGAATTCAGCAAAGATAAAGTAATATCATTATCTGTGTTGTTTCAAATGTCCTGTTATTTTCAGATACCTTTGAAAGGTGAATGGTTAAATTTACACACTTGTAAATTATAGTTTTGAGTACAGGAGCCCTGGAAGAACACAGATTTAAGCAATGTGAGTCCACTTACACATGTATATTTTTAAATAAATATGCAGTATTTACAGTCTGCTCTTGGTATCCCCTGGTGCTTTGCATCCACAGATTTAACTAAGGATTAGATTCAACTAGTTGAGCATTCAAAACAGTATTTCAAACTGTGGTTGGGAATTTGCAGATGCGAAGGACTGACTGCCCACATTGATCTATGCCATTTGATTATAAGAAATTTGAGCGTCTGTAGATTTGAGTATGCCTGTGGAGTTCTGGAACCAATCCCCTACGAATAATAAGGGGCAATCGTAGTTATGTTTTGAGGCAGTCAAAAGTTATACGTGGATTTTTGTCCGCATAGGTGGGTAGTGTTCCTAACTCTTGTATTGTTCGAAGATCACCTAATTAAAATTAAATTGTTCTAAATATAAATATTCCAAATGTAGTAAATTCTGTAACTTTGAATAATGTGTTGTTAAAAGAGAGTTAATTTTAGTTTATCCATAACTTTCTTTGCAAGTAGATAGTGCATAATTTGTATCATCAAAATTATCCTCAAGAGTCCAGAAAACTTAATAATGCATATAAACTCTAATGAAGATGCTGAGTAAATATTAATTGTCGCATTATTTGTTAGTCCTATTTATAGATGATTTGAAATGATTGTCAAATCTCTCCAAAATCATCAAACTTCAAACATATACAAAAGAAGAAATAAGTAGATTTCATTGTTTTTTTATGGCTAACTAGTACTCCACTGGATATATGTACTACAACTTTTTTATCCACTAAGGTTGCTTCCATATCTTAGCTATTGTAGATAATTCTGCAATGAACATAAGGTTGTATATATCCTTTAAAATTTGTGTTTTGGGTTTTTCAGATATCAGGACAGCGTGGATGGGTCTAGAGAGTATTATGTCAAGTATATTAAGTAAGAAGAGGCAAAAAATACATATTATTTCACTTATGAGGTCTGTCCAGAAGTTATCCAGCTGTGTAATATGAAAAGCAGAGACATTTATTGAAGATACAAGAAACATTGTACACAAGACAATGATATCCTCAGTCCCTTTCAAAGTAGGCACCATGGGACCTCACACAGTTCTCCCAGTCACCATCAGCTGCCACATTGTATTTTCCTGAATCTCATGGATGATCTGAAATCTCTTCGCTTTCAAAGGTGATTGAACTTTTGGGAAAAGCCAGATTTTGCAAAGTACCAAATCTTGACTGTAGAGGGACTGAGTCACCTGAATGATTTGATGTTTTGCCAAAAAACTCTTCATGAGAAGTGATGCAAGAGCAGGCGGGTTATCCTGATGAAACTGCCAGTCACCAGTTGCCCATAGCTGCAGCCTTCTGAGTCATCCACATAGTTTCTGCGGAGGAATGTTCAAGCTTAACACAAAATTTGATACAGATTCATTGCTGTACTCACTCAGTCACTGTGAATGCGATGGCCATACAGTACACATTCTCACTAAACTGTGTATACCGCCCCCACCAACTGGTACAGTGAAGTCGTCATTGTTCACACATGCACATTCCAGTCCACTCTCCTTGGCTGCCAGGTTACATCGATGTTGCTCAAACTGTTCTCATTAAAATAACAATGGCTCATCTTTTTCTGGATAGATCTTGTAAATGTGGAATCTAAAAAACAAAATAAGTGAACAAACAAAATAGAAATAGACTCATAGCTACAGAGAACAGACTGATGGTTGTCAGAGGGGAGAGGGTTCGGGGGACTTTGTGAAAAATGTAAAGGGATTGAAAAGTACATATTGGTGGTTACAAAATAGGCACGGGGATGTATAAGTACAGCATGGGAATACAGTCAATAATATTAAAATAATACTTATGATCCCAAACGCATACTGGAAATATTGGAGAAGATCACTCTCTAAAGTATATGATTGTCTAATGACTATGCTCTACACCTGAAACTAATACAAAATAATATTGAATGTCTACTGTAATTGAAAAATAAAAAGAAATGAGTAGACAACAGTCATAATAGGAGCTGCATCCTGATTCCTTTAGTAAATAAATGTGAATTGCTCAGGACGTGGGGCGCTCCAGGAAAGATATATTGCAACGAGAATATTATAACATTTTGAACCAATCTAAATCATGCCAACTCTTGAAGATTTGGGGGGTAGATAATCATAGTCACTGAAAATATTTTAAACTTGATCCCAGTTGTATTCTAGGTTCATAACTTTCCTATGAATTTATCATAAAAGTTAGTCTCAAAGCAATACAGGCATTTATTCACTGAACATTTATTAGCATGCAAACAAAAACATTATACTATCTAATCTGTAGACTTGAGTAATTTCCACGTCTCTTTTCAACTCAACCTCACATAGAAAGTTTAACTGAAGTGACAGGAGACAACACACCAGAGGCTGGATTCTATAGCCGTTCTAGCCAACATCTGGCAAACAAAAGTTTCCAGTCTCTGGTTTATTCTGAGAAGGAGGTTAGTCCCGAAGGGATGAAAAGTCTTTTAAATATTTTAGCCAATCCACATCTTGGGATATTTTTTAATGTTCTCAACAATATTAATGATTAATGTTCTCAACAATATTAATGATTAATATTCATCATACTAAATAAAGGCTACTGTTTTTCTCTATAAAAACATTTTTGCCATTTATTAAGTGCCTTAGTAAATAGATGTTGATAGAGATGCTTGTAGCAGAGCCACTTGCAGTGGCTGACTTTGGTGTGTGAACATTCTAAGACAATGCCAGCCATGCACCGCTGACTATGCATCCTTGATTAGACTGTCGTCAGTACCTGCGTTATAGTTTAACTTAAGATGCACACATATAACCAAACATTATGCATCCTGGGATATTTTAAAGTGAATTTGCATTTTAAGAACTGGGAGAACATACTTTAAAGATAGAAGTCAACAAATTGTGATCCTAGGGAAATATGATGATAACTCATGAATAAGTGCTGTCCTCCCTCATGTTTCTCTGTTAAGAACTATATACATATATATTTTTTCCTGACCTATTATCTTAGGGTAATGGATTAACTTGCAGCCAAGAGTAAGAACTAATTATAAACAGCAACATGGTGTCATACATAGGTTCTAATTCTTAGTTCTGTCACTTAATTGCTACATGAGTTAAAAAATTAATCTCTCCTCTTTAGCACAATTTCCTTATCTGTACAATGATTATCATTTCTCTTCTTGCTTAGGGATTTGGAAGAGAATAGTAAACTATGTCCCATTTTGTGTGTGTGTGTGCTTCAACTCCAGTGAGTAAAAGGATGGGGTAGATAATAAACAAATAAGAAGATATATAAAATATATTAATGTAATATAGCACTAGATTGAAATATTAAGTGAGGTAACAGGAGAGGAATTATGTACAGTTGGAAGGGACTTACTTTATACAGTGACATATGGACCGAACGCTGATGTAAAAATATCCCAGCAGGGAAAATAGAAGTGCCAAGACCACAAGTAAGTGCTGCATTCTAGAATTCTCAAACAGTCCAATGTATTGGACTAGAAACAAGTGAGGTGAAAAGGTTCAAGGAGACGAGTACAAAGAAGTAGACATGATTGGCCAAGTTGGTTGTTGAGAGAATCAAATGAGGTGATAGCATAGTACATTTCTTGGCATATACCGATTGCTAAATAAGTTTTAGACATTAATTCTTGGAATCAATTTTATTGAGGGGGGGATGCCACATAAAACATGCTGTGCTGGGACAGCAATGGGACTTACTTATCAGTAGTTTATGGAAAGATAATTGCCTTAAAAATGGAATGGTCAGAGACAAATATTGTCCAATCTAGGAGTTTTCCAAGGACACATTCCTTTGGAATTGTTAACCTATTTAATTCTAAGACTTTCTATGGTAAATATAGTCAAGGAAGGATTATCCTAAAAGGTATCTCTCACCAATACCAATATCACTCTTATTTAAATATTGAAACATTGCATAGATTGAATTAGTTCCGAATGTTACAGTTGGGCTATCACTAAAGGTTAATCAGTTTTAGATCTTATCATCCTTATTTTCCATTGGATGGATAAAAGGTTACAGCTGATTAACAATAGCAAAATCACCAAGAGACTACTAGAAATAGAAAATAAATAAATACAAGAAACATCGATGTGTCTTTGTGTATACCACTTTTACAGAGACATGCATATAATTTTTAGGAGGAAATTAACAGATGTCAATAGGACTACAGGAACATTCAATATTTTATGAGCAACCTTCATTCAATAATTGCCTCCTTTTTTATAACATTGATTCTTTAAAAACTCAGAAACAATAACTGAATATGATTCAGATTATGTGAGTTTAATAAAAGTCATATTTATGCATTAAAATGTTTTGGAAAAAATGTATATAAAATTGTTTTGAGTGTCAAATTATAGCTTCAGGTACTTCCTAAGTGAATGTTTAAAGCATTTCATTACTAAGCAATATAAATCTTCGTGCAGCATATCAGTAAAGATAAAAGTATAATTCCTGCATAGACAATACTTCAAAGATATGCATAGCGTGTTCCATTCTCAAATGAGTCTGAGAGAAGTGAAATAATTTTCCATTAAGACTGGGTGTTATAGATTTTCCTGCAATTTCATTAACTTAGCAGAGCTTACCACTTCATCTAATAGTACTGGTTGGTTCATAAATAATCCTAAAGTGGTTACCTGCCAAGTAAGCTCTTTACCAGTTTTCAAACTGATTGGCATGATTCATGACAAAAGACTCTGTGCCAAAGTAATGCCTAAATAGAATTATTATGCTGACTGATTTTCAGTCAATCCTGTCAGTTTATTTGTTTACTATTGGTCTTTTTGAAGCTAAATAACTAAAATAAATTTTTATAAAAGAATTAAAAAGCACATTGAAAATTAAGTAAATTGAAAGATCTTTTGCTCATAAAAAGGAAAGTTGTTCTTAAAACATTTAATGTAAGATAGATCAAAGTCCTCCAGCTTAAAAATATAAAATGAAAAAATTAAGAAATAGCTTGTTGTGTTAATATTTGAAGTCCCCCAATTGAAGGAGGCATGAACAAAAAAACTACATTAAAACTGTATCCTTTAATACCAGACTGAACAAGATTCTTTCAGATTTTAATACTTCTTTCTTAGAAATACTTAGAAATATATATATATACACACACAATAGGGAAAGCAGGTGTGGTTGTTTTTCAAAACAATTTAGCTGGATTTAGCTGGGGAGCTATACTTTTTGGTCTGGATTGAGCTGGAGAAATATACTTTGTCAACTCTGTTCTAGACCAGCTGAATCTACCCAGGGGCCCTTTGAATAAAGATTATTATTAAGCAACACAGATGATTCTCATGATCAGACATATTTGGGAAACATCAGGATAAAGTATACATATTAAATACAACACATGTCTTTAAGTAGGCCTCAGGTAAGGAAAATAAATTAGTCAAACATACTTCTAAATAGTATACAATATGAAGATATTGTGTTTTTGAAGTTTGCAGTTAAAAAGGTACCACAGAGACTATGTGGATTGTGAGAGAGTTCTCTGTAATATCTCGGGCATGCAAATCTTTAACTTTATTTACTTGGGTAGAATATTAAGTATTTGACCTTATCAAAAAGGCCATAATGGAAAGAAGTTTCACAAACACCATATATTTTATTTCGTATGAGTGACTTCTTTTAACAGTACTAAAGAAAAAATCAATCTTGAGGGTTATTTTACATTCTGGTTTCCATTGAAAAACCTGTAATATTTGGCATTTCTATGTTGCATTTTCAGTCAAAACTCACCTGGAGCTGAATAGTGCATCCTACTTTTGACAAAGCATGTTTTCTCTGATTCACCTAATCTCCAATTCTCATATTTCATTTGTTTCAGTTGCCTGAATGTCCTAGTAGGTTTTACTTTTAGACACTGTTTTACAGTTATTGTTTATGCATTTCACTCATCAGAAAGAGAACAGAAGATCCAAGAGGGATTTCTTTAGGAAAAATGTAAATTGTCTGCTAATACTAAGAAAGACTTAAAGGTTACCAACTATACAATTCATTTCCAGAAAGTACTTATTTATCAATTCAGATTGATTATACATCAGCCTAATTTGAGTATTTTAATGTATGCATGCTTAGCATTTCATTTTCTTATTGCTCATATTCCAGGGTAATTTAGTAAAGACTAAATAAAACAAAACTGAACCAAACACTTTTCCAGGGCAGGTTAAACAAACTTTGCTTTAAACTTAAGTCAATAAAAAATCCCTATGTCATTTAGACATGTTATATTTCTTACTGAAACTAATATATGAGATTAACTGGAAGATATTTAAGCATATTTTAAAATGTGATATTTTTAATGTAAAATGAGGATGGCATCCAAGGGAATGAAACACAAACCTTAAACACATGAAGTAAAAGATTTTAAGAGTAATAAACAATTTTAAAGTGCTAGTACATAAAAACACTCTTACATTTGCCTTGATGTTCTCAGATTTTTTTCCTGATTTTTGAAAAATGATATTTTAAGTTCTACTCTCTGGTCTTATTAGAAATGAATTTTATCTCCTGATATGTACCTACTTCATTGATAGATGTCAGTGCCGTGACATTTTTTTCTCCGATGACTTAAATTCTTCAACCTAAGTTCACAGGTCAGATATATCTGTCTATATTTATTACAAAGATTTATTTCCTTCCAGAATGGGAGTCTTCTTCAGTAGATCCACAGAGATATACTTAAATGTAGAACAAATCCATCTCTCCATGTTTTGCTTTTATGTAGAAATACACTAGAAAGCTGCTTATGTAGTTTAATTTCCCTTATATCATTTACAATGGTTCCCAGTACAAAATTAATATGCCAGCCTTAGACATTCATTCATTTGAGGTTATATTACAATAATTATGGTTATAATAATGCATATTATTGCTTTTTGGCATATCTTCTTTACATGCAACTGTACTTGATATGGTAATTATTATCCTTTCTCAACAATTAACAATTGAGTAGGGCCTGATTGAACTTCTTGAAAATTGCAACAATTAGCCAAATTCAAAGTCTTATGTACATCTCATTGGAAGAAAAGATGGGGCAGACCTGGAAAGTCTATCTTTTCTTTGGAGACACAAATGAATTAGGAAGAGTAATGAAGAGCTAAAGGAAATCTGGGGCTATGTTCAGCAATTTGGATTGTAGAAAATGAAATATGAAATAAGATTCCAGTGATGGAGCTGCATTTAGTTAAAAATGGAGCAAATTCTTTTTCATTTTATGTTCCTTTTCCTTCCTTATCTCTATCTTTTCTTTGTCTGATCTTCCCAACATACATCTTACAAAGAAATGCATAGATATCTCCTCTGAACTCTTGCTTTTCTCTTAATTCCTCTAGCTCTAACAGCTTGCATGAAATACCAGTTATCTGCTGTTTACTTTCTTTTATAGTTACCATATTTCAATGAATATCACTTCTGTTTATCTGACATTTTACTCTTCGTATAGTCAAAGTCTTAACTTTTTTCTTACTCCCTGTCAGATGCAGTATGTTAATGTTCTCAAAAAAAAGAAGAAGGTAAATAAAACCAGACAAAACAACTATTGATATGAAATTTAGTTAATAACATCCTTTGACATTCCTTTAAAGACATTCATTTAAATCACCCAATGAGGATAACTAAAATCATAGAGAATTTAGCATGTCTCGATTACAGTTCTAAGTAAGTAGTCTATATTATCTCATTTATTTCTTAAAGGTATTTTATAAGGACAATCGTCATCAACTTTATAGATGGGGAAATGGTACACAGAATGTTTAGGAGATTTGCGTTTTCCACGGAACTGGGTTCGGGGACCGGAAGTCTGGCTATAGTGTTCTTGCTTTTCAGAATGACACAATGATGCCTCATGAGAAGGAGGACGTATTAAACTACACAAGAGAAGGACATACTCATTACAATTTACAAATCCTTATACACAAATGGAATCAGAGCATTCAAGCAGGTCCATTTCTCACATCTGATCTCAATGAATTACACAAAGACCTGTATATTGCTATATCAATATTTAAGAGTTGTAAACTAAGATAACAATATATGTAAGAAAAGTGGTTCTAGCCTATAATCTTAACAAATATACCCTGTAGTGACATGTGAACCTAGTTTCAAATTTAGGGTTCTCAGAATTGAAGCTTTAGGCCTGGCATGGGCAGCTGGGAAAAGCCACTCCAAGCCCCCAACCCTGCCCTGAGACTCACTGTCCTTCTTAACACTACCTCATGGCTCTTTCATCAGCACATGAAGCGTCTTTTAAGTATAGGCGATTATTCTGTTTTACACATGTTAGGTCTATCCAGAATCCCTGCAAAGAGCTCCTCCTGGCCAACACTTAGCACTAGAGTTTTACTTACTTGAGGTATCATCTGATACTAAGAACAAGAATGTAGGAAGGCGACACTGCAGGTTCTGAAGTTGGCCTGGGGTGACAGGGTAGGAAATTCCAGACCAGGAGTGTGTTCTATGAGGGAGACCAACAGTTTCTGAGGTCCACTCTCGTGGGCCATTCCTATTCTTGACTCATGCAGACATGTTTAGCTTTCTTGATTAATTCTAAGACTCATGGTCTACACATAGTTTGGAAAAAAAAATGCACCCATAAAAATGAGAGACAATAACCAATAAAACCAAAGAGTGCCATTTAAAATAGTAGTATGTAAAATCTTTTGAATATCCAAAGAATTTATGCCCAGCTGGTGTAGCTCAGTGAATATCCAAAGAATTTAGTAAAAATCTACTGTAGAAAGAATCCCTTAGACAGAATAGCAAAAAGGAAAAATGCAGTGATTATCTGAGATAAAAATGAAAAGTGTAAAAGGTGGACATTCAGGTAAGTGTGGGGAAGAAAATATGGAAATTCCCAGAAACAAATTGTTTGTCTTATCTCTGTGGAAACTTAAAAAAAAAAAAAAAAAAAAAAAAAAAAAAAAAAAAAAATATATATATATATATATATATATATATATATATATATATATTTATATATATATAAAAGGCTCTGGCTGGTGTAGGGCCAGTGGATTGAGTGCTGGCCTGTGAAGCAAAGGGTTGCTGGTTCGATTCCTAATCAGGACACATGCCTGGGTTGCAGTCCAGGACCCCAGTAGGGAGTACGCAAGAGGCAACCACACATTCATGCTTCTCTCCCTTTCTTTCTCCTTCCCTTCCCCTCTCTGTCTAAACATAAATTAAAAAGATAAAATATTAAAAAAAAAGAAACGAACAATGTGAAACAAAAAAAAAAAAAAGAAAAGGAAAAAAAAAGAGGGTCAATCTGTATGGCCTGGATGGATATTCCCACAATGTAGCTCCAAAAAAGCAGCTTCACTGAAAAAGATAGGATTGATTTTCTGTCGGGTCCCTATAACTGCTGTGTCTGCTGAAACGAGGTGACTCTTTCAGAGCAATGAAAACTAACCCTGATAAAGATGTTGTAACGTGGGTTCTGGATTCTGGAAGTCATCTAGAAGGACTGTTATTAAAATTTTATTTTATTAAACAAGCAAGTAAATAAATTAAAAATTCAATTTAAAGTTTATTAGTTTTTCCAAATTTTATTAAAAATAAAATTGCCAATTATGAGTACGGCCTATGTTGTACTGTATTGTTTAATATATTTTGTATTCAGGAGAACTCTGTAAAGAAGGCTGTTTATTTATTTATACAAAGGGAATGAACTGTAGACAGACTTTTTTTTTCATGCCGCCTCCAAAAATTTCACACACCTCAGGATTCCACAGTCATCTTTCAGGGTATGTTGCCTCCATGAAAGGGATAAAACAGTGGTGGATAAGGTAATTATGTTTTCCATATCGATATCCAATAAAATATGCCTTGTTATTGCTAACCCTGTGTGACCGTTGTAAACTCTGAGTAGTGACATGTCTGGAAGTGATATCTAAGCTTTGTAACCTGTAAGCAGAACTAGCCAAATATGAGCATGGATAACTGAGACTTGAGGAGCTTATAGCAAACCAAAGTCCTGGAATGTCTTTAAGCTGCTGGATGTATCTGTGGTCCTATCGCAAATCCTTTTGTTATATGAGACAATGAATCCTTATGGAACTCAAGTTACTAATAGTTGTGTTCTGTGTTATTTGCTACCACAGACACACTTGTTTAAGGAAAATATATCACCCAGTGCTGTCTCATGCAAAAGAAAATGGTAACTGAGTACAATTATACTATGTAATATATTAAGAACCATAAAAGTTTAGACTTGCAAATTAGTTTATAAACCAAGTGCTTTAATATTGTTCTGAATTTGGGTATTAGACCCTTAAGAGATAACAGAGTTTTAGAGGCAACCCTGAATTTTAAAATAGTTGTAAGTATTCATGTTAAGTTTTTTGACTAACTTTATTATTTGTGACATACAAATATAATCACAACCTTATACGTATCTATCGTCATCATTTAACTATATAAAAGAACACACAAATAATATGAATAAAGTTTTAGAACTCTAGCATATAACGTTCACTGGTATTTTCATAGTCCAAATTGCCTACATTAGAATGAATAATTTACTACTATTTATTAGGCCCAATTACACATACTTAACCTGTAAGATATTATTAGCACTGTTACAATGTCAAGTCAACCACATCTATTATTCAATAAGATAGTAAGCTTGGCTGTATAAATCAAGATTAGAGCTTATTGTTTATGACTCTCTGGAGGTATGAAATGAAATATGAAGACTATTAGGAAGGCTAAAAATAGCTGAATCCTATATTTCTATCAGCAGGGATGAAAATTGCACATTTTCAATATTCTGAACAAATACCCAGATCAATAATTTCAAAGTAATTTACTGTTCAATTATTGTTTAACTATAAATACAGTTTTAAGATCAGTATCCTGACAAATATGTTTCTGCTATTTGATAGAAGATAAACAAATATCAACAGAGAAGATTAAATTTTCTCACATTTATAATAACCCCATTTAGTATTTAGATCAATGTGTGTGAATTAGATATTCAAATATCTAATTCACAAATATTCTAGAATGGGTGCCTCTTACCTTCTTGCGTATGAGTGTGTATGGAGGGTTTTTTGTATCTAACTCAAAAATGCTTTATAACCGACTCACAGTTCACAAAGATTTGTACTTTGGTAATTCTCTGCTAGGTAAAGTGACTTTGAAGCCAATCCAAACTTTCTCCATAGTTTCTTAGAGATTTTAGGTGGACTTGTTTTATAATTAATATGTAGTACCCTTGATATTTTACTTCTTATATTTATTGGACTCTACACAAAGCAGAATTCAAAGTCCTTTTTAAAAATGAATCAAAAACATATCTCCTTATATTTCATCAGTACTATGTCCTTCCCAATTAAACCCTAAAGCTTTCATTAAAAAAAAAAAAAATCAGAGAACTACAGCCAGTTAATTCTTGGTTTTAACCTCATGTGTAGAATTATGTTCTCTTCACCAGTGGACACGGGGCCACAGTCTGACATGAGTCTTACTGGAGATGCGTAATGTGTCTGGGTAATGGAGCTGGGTTTTTTCCAGGCAAACTCTCGTCTATGAGATGGGGTAGAATTACCGTCTAGGGAGATATAAATGCAGATCATCATTCCTTGGTGATTTTCCTTGGCTGAAAGCATAGATGTGATTAGACATTCAACAGTTTCTTCAAACTAATCTGTTTACTTCCATGTGGGTGGGCTTAAAACCAAATTTAAAACCTGAAATTGTTTTGTCATCAATGTTGACTGTCAGAGGCTCTGTCTACATGAAGCCAAAACAGCCAGATGGAAAATGAAAAGCAACATCCATCATCTAAACATTTTCCTTTCCCAATGCCAAGCATGTAGATACTCGAAAACAACGTCATGGTTGACCGAATGTTTTACTTTTAATCTAGACGTTTTGGCATTGTATGGATGCAACCTCAGTCAGTGTGGAACTTCCCATGCAAAATTCCCAGATTTCACAATGGGAGATAAATTAAAAAATGATTCACTTAAATATAATATGTGTGTACATGTATATTAAATTCTTCACATGAGTAATACTCTATGTCTGGTACTATAGGGACCTTCATGCTGAATAACCATATTTGAAAATAAGAAAAAATAATCACACACATGCACAAAGAACAAAAATTACTGGCCTATGGTGATTTGTTATATTAAAAATACACATTTACATAAGGCAGGGGAAGGACTGATAGAGCAGAACCAAGACAGAGGAGACCTACAGAGGTCTCAAGGAGAAGTCGCTCAGTTTTGGAAATTAAAAATAACCAGGACATTTAAATAACAATTCATGAATATTAATGACATTTAAGACATAAAATATATGAACATGTCTCAACAAACACTGGCTTAGGGACCAAATCTGAACTACTTTGTGTTTTCGTAAATGCAGGTATATGGGGACTCAGACATGCTCATTTGCTTGCTTATTGTTTACTTTTTGCCTATGGCTACTTTAACGCTACCTCATTGAATTAGAAAGGCACAGTATTTGCGAGAGAGTCCTTTTCAGATAAGAATGTGCCACCCCCTGGCACACGGTACATTTCAAGTACAAAGCAGGCACAGCGGACGCAGGCTCCTGTAGGCAGTGCTGTGGAGTAAGAGACATGGACCCAGAGGACTGGGCAAGGATTTCAGTCCAGAATGTTTAGGACCAAGATGTCAGTGCACAGAAAAACACATTACTTAGTGTGAGGAGATTAGCCATACATTTTTGACACAAAATCAATTGCAGTGTGTGGAAATATTTGAAGGCTGAAGGAGAGTGAAAGTATCCTAGAAAGTGATTCAGGGCTTCATTACCTTAAAGATAAGCCTATTTCAATAAAATGTGAAGCCAATGGTTTTAAAGAACAAACTAATTACGATGGAGTTAATGACAACTTATGCATCCTGCAAAAAATGTACTAATGTTTTAGACACTAATATAATTTATTATCTAATATTTCTGGTCCACCTGACATTTGAATGCATATTGAATGACTTTGGGAAAACTGCATAAATGTTTGTTTTAGGTTTCCTGATTAAAACCAAGGGAATAATGATAACTTTTCACTCATGGTGTTGTTGACTGAACTAAATGAGTTATTCCAAGTGAAGCACGTAGAAATAGTTATTATCAGTATGATTATGCATATCATTTAATTGAGTCAAAAATGTGTTGTATTTCAACATAGATTGAAAGCAAACATCTGTATTCATCACTTCTGTTCAGCACTATTTCGAGGGCAAAATGTTTGCTTCTTTTGCAGAGAATACAGTATATGGAATTCTCTGTCTTGACATATCGCTGTGGTTAAGTGGCTCTTGACTGTAGATATAAGTGAATCTATAATATTTCCATAAGTAACTGTTGCAGGCTTGTCAACTTACTTGATATTTACTCTTATTGTATTGCTTTGTTGTTGTCTGTCTGTTGTAACAGAGGCCAACACAATGAGGTAGGTTTGTTTCTGTCTTTCATCATATTTCTGCGTTCAGATCCTGTTACCATAGAATCTAACCCATGGGTGTCACAGCAGAACTCTTTGGGACCACACACTACTCAAAGACACTCAGTTTGAACTATACAGTAATTGAATGATATCCCAAATTTTTAGAGGACAGGATAGGCCACCCTGGGAAGATGGCCAATATAAATATATGACTTGAACTTTATAGAGGAGGTTAGCCATCAACCCACATAGCGGCTCTTTCTAGTTTAATTCACAAACTGGGAAGAAAGAAACTTGGCTCTAGAGAAGAAGGAGAAATGAATGGGAATGGAGATGTTTCAGTGGGTTAGCCCTCACGGTGAGGATTTTTCTCCCCTTTGAAAAACTACATTTTTAAGAGATGATTATGGATATGAGCATTGGTGTTCCGTGTTTCTTATGAGATGGTAAGTGTTTCCTTATCCAACTGAGAAAAACAGAATAAAAAAATCTTTCCAAAAATAAAGAGAAAACATATTAATGCATTAGGAGGGACACATGTTCCCAGAGTCACCAAAGCAGTTTAGATTGTGGAAGTGGACAGTAGGAGCAATTGTTGCTAGAATACTCGGTGGTGACTGGGTCTGCCCTCGGAGAAGGGAGATGCAAAGTCACCTTCACTTTACCCCATGCTTCACGTTTTCTTTTTGGAGTGTTTTCCTAGAGTAGCAAACAATCCTGGTCTTTGATGGGAGGAAACTGGGCTTGAGGGAGATTCTTCTGGACCTAAAACTCCTCTGGGCCTTAATTTCGGTTATAGGAACTTCAGAAGAGAGCATGCCTGTACCCTGACCGGTCCTCTGCCCCATGGTAGAAGCTACTTTGGATTTCGCTTCTTTACTAATGACTAGATGAAAAAAATCTACTTAATTAAAGGGTTTACATTTATATTTGTTTATATTTATATTATAATCTCCAGCTCAAATTCTTTTTTAAAAAATAATTACTTTATTGTTGTTCAATTACAGTTATCTGCATCCTCTCCCCTCTCCTCCCCTCCCCCTTCCCCTCCAACCCCACCTCCCTTCCCCGCCTCCCTCCTCCCCCTTGGCTCTGTCCATGTGTCCTCCATAGCGGCTCCTGTAAACCTTTCTCCCCATTGTCCCCTCTCTCCTCCCCCCTGGCCACTGTCAGACTGTTCTTACTTTCAATGTCTCTGGTTATGTTTTACTTGCTTTCGGCTTTTGTTGATTATGATCCAGTTAAAGGTGAGATCATATGGTATTTGTCCCTCACTGTCTGGCTTACTTCACTTAGCATAATGCTCTCCAGTTCCATCCATGCTGTTGCAAAGGGTATAAGCTCCTTCTTCCTTTCTGCTGTGTAGAATTCCATTGTGTAAATGTACCATAGTTTCTTGATCCATTCATTTGTAGATGGGCACTTAGGTTGTTTCCAGCACTT
>PVJI01028562.1:0-16372 GCA_004026765.1 Micronycteris hirsuta
GATTTCAAGTTCTTTAAGAATGAGGACTTTGCCCTGGCTGGTGTAGCTCAGTGGATTGAGCGCGGGCTGGGAACCAAAGGGTCCCGGTTCGATTCCCCGTCAGGGCACATGCCTGGGTTGCAGGCCAGGTCTCCAGTGAGGGCCATGTGAGGAGCAACCATACATTGCTGTTTCCCTCTCTGTCTCCCTCCCTCCCCCTCTCTTTAAAAATAAATAAAATCTTTAAAAAAAAAAAGAATGAGGACTTTATTTCTACTTTAGGCAAATAGTGAAATGGACACAATTTTATCCTCAGTATCCCTGGCACCCTTCCTTCGGCATACCCCCAGCTCTTTTGTATGAGCATCTGTCCACCTGATCGAGGATTCAGGAGTTCTTATTGCCCTTTCTACCCCAACCTCACTCCCTCCCCATCTCCATTCAAAGCTTCACTCATGGGGTTAATCTCATAAGCCCACTTGACACATGAAAATATTTAAAATACTAAATAAAAAGACTTTAATCTTTTTCCAACAGCATTTTCTCTTGCCAGAAATTCTACTTTCCTGTACACCTTTTTAGCAACCATAAGAATTTGAGTTCCTGATTACATAAATTATAAGTCGTTCCTGTTAGAAAAAGAAGAAACTGGTGATTGGAAAAAGAAAAGATAGAACGGATTCAGAGCAACAGTAGAAATTTTTGCATCGGCCCTCTCCAGAAATAAAGGAAGCTGAGGAAAAGGAACGTTCAGCCTTGGAATCTCACTCCTACCTCTGTACGGAGGGAGGAAGTGGAGTTACACACAAAAGCAGGAGGAATGGTTTCTGTGCAAATGGCAGTGATCAGAGCCAAGGATATAGAATCTTGAGTCGAGGACATAATTTAGGAAATATCTATTTAGTTATGCCAAATATGTGAAGTAAAGGCTACCCAAAGCTTGATAAATTTCAGGTGCCTAATTATGCTGTACTTCAGGGACCGCCGTGAAACCTGGACACTGGAGTCAACAATTCTGGATCATAATGTCCAAAAGTCATTCAGACAAGGTGCTAGACACAGAAGAAATAATGACTTAGTATATGTTTTATCTTCTTTTGCCTTAAAATAAAGGCAAATGTTTATTTTACATTCATTAAAACTATAGAGACAGTGATCCTGAAATTTTTCTAAACAGCAAGCAATGACTGATGGAAATTAATTGTAAAGTATGATTATTATGAGTATAGTGGTTGAAATGTTACTGACTATACTTTTTATTTCACGTACTATGTTCATTATTTTATTTACTTGACTTTATAGATTATTTATATGAACTTTTGTAGGATCCTAAAAACTTCAATCTCTCTATAACTCCATTTTTCTGACAATGTCATATACTTTGACTATGAATTTCCTATGAAAAGTTTGTCAGGAACTTGGTCCTCTCAGTGTTGGGGGGGCGGGACATGTGGGTTGGGGACATAAGGGGGATCTTCTCTTTCTGCATTTTCAGAGTAGGTGAAGTCTTAAATCTGGAGTGGGGAGCAGGGATGGTAGGAAACAAGTCATGTTTGCTGCTAAAGCGCCTTACTGCTCAGAACCGACTTTTGCTGAGTACTGAAATTCTTCATTTCACCATCCTGGGAAGTCATTAAGTTAAAGTGATTATCTAACCTACTGCCAGAAGTTTAACCTCCCTTCTTTTCTTAAATTGTTATTTATTATTATTAAATCAATCATTATACAATGTAATTGGTAAATCATATTTTATGTTTAGAGGCAAACATAAGTAGTATAATAGTTTGAGGGGAAATTAGCAGATTCAAACATAAAGGAAAGAGTCCTTCATCTTTTATTCATATTACTCATGAACACAAATTTTCCTGTTTTTCTCAATCTAAAATAATGCTGATAAAATCTTCTTCTATGACAATTATGATAAATGAACAAAACTTATAATTAAACCACTAAAAACTGTCCTGATGAAATTTACAGAAGAAAAATAAAATTGCTTTTAATCAAAATATTGTTACTTAGAAAAACATTTAAAATATGTGGAATACAATGAATTAAACTGATTTTTAATTGGGTCAGTAGACATGCTGAGATGGTTCTGATTCCTTTTACAATGAAATAATGGGTCAAGTTTTTAAATGAATGCATCTATAACCCCTTTTAATACACACTAACAATATTCATCCAACTATATGCTCTATATCAGAAGCGTGAACTTCCAAAGGGGCCTTGTTAAGAAGAGACATGACAAGGAAGAGGGTTTTCTATGAGCCAGCCTCTCTCTGAAGGCTGGAAGGTCACTTAAAAGACTCTAGGGTTTCTTTCTCCACTTTCCTCCAAATCTCATCACATAGCCTGACACCTGTTCTGTTTGCAAAAATAAACTGTGGCCCTAGAGAAATGATTAACTAATGGTTGGAGAATGTCAACATTTTCTTTAAAGAAAGGAGGGAAAAAACCTTGGCAAGAACAATAGTACTTTACATTTGCAAGGAGCTTCACAGGATATAAAGCACCATCACCTTCATTATTTTATTTGATTCTTAAAACAACCCTATGAGCTAGGTAGAGCAGCTGTTATTTTTATTTTACAGAAGGAAACTGAAGCTCAGAAATGCTAATTGACTTTCCTAAAGTCCTCAAGTTGTTAAGTGACAGTGTCATAATTTGAGCCCTTCTTTAAATTCTAGGAACAACACTCTTTTCATCATCATTCGGGAAAGACTGAATACCAGAACACCAGTGGACGGCTTCCTTAAATATAGCCCAGTCCCTCAGGTAAAAAAGAAAAAAGTCTTCTGTATGTTAGTAACACACTGAAGACTTCCAAGAGATATGATTCTTCTCAATTTTCCTGAGATATCACTAAATATTTTCTTCCAAGGAAGCAACAGAGAAACAGAGTACTGCCTCAACTCATCTCAAAGTGGGAAACTCTGAGACATCTATAGGCATCTTATCAATAAGTCAGACAGAGAGAAAGCCGCAGGTGTAATGGACAAACCAGGAAATCTGTGTCCACGCAGTACTGAACAAACAGCTCAAGGGGCTGAGAGAACAGATCCAGGCTGCCAGTCCCCGGGCAGCCAGCTCTCTCTCTTCACAGCTTCCTGGTGTACGTCTTTGCCTGTAAGCAGTGTTATGAAATAGTGTGATTTTAATCAGCTTTGACTGTACCTTGCTCTAAAGGTTTACTCAGTGCAGTCCTTAGAGGCACATTACCATTCGGCTCTATTCCAGGGAAGAAGTCTGTTCTTCATCAGCTTTAGAAAGACAGGAGTGCTTTTGTCTCACCATTCCAGAGCAAAAGAAGGACCTACAACACAGATGGCCAGCTATGGACTTGGCCTTGCCAAATTGCAACCACACTGTAAATAGGCTAGTGTGTAACCCAATTCTCTAGTAATGACTTAGCAGAGTATGTCAAAATGACACAGTCTCTAAGACCACTCAATCCCCAGTGACATTTCCCTATAGCAATTTAGTGAAAACAAATGTCCTAGACCATCAAATATATTCTGAACAACCCAGCACAAATGTTGACTAATGCTAACAACTGGTGAGGCCACTTGCACCCAGATTTCATAGATTTCTCCAGAATCTCTGAGGATCTTCAGATAAATCGGTTCACTCATTCAACTAATAGATACTAGTTATATGGTAATAAACACTCATAGTTTAAGTGTTCGTTATATTACAATAAATAAAAGTCATAGGCTCTACACTCATGAAGGTTATAGTCTAAGTAAGAGACAGTCAATAAACAAGCAAGTTAGTAAATAAACAGAATATAATTACAAAGTAAGGAAGGTGATACATAAGAAAAATAAATAAAAAGACACTGCTTTAGGAAATAACAGTGCCTGGATGGGGAACGATTTTTAGAAGAGGTAACCATGGTGGATGGAGTATAATAAAGAGAAGAACTTTGAGATTAGAAAGGTAAGTATCATAGGGCAGACCATGTAAGGCCTTGTAGTCCATGACACAATGCTTTGATTTTATTTATAAATACAGTGGGACTGTGGGAGGAGAGGGTGGGGCAGGGGAGAACAATGGGGGAAAAATTGGGACAACTGTAATAGAATAACAATAAAATTAAATTAAAATAAATAAATAAGTAAACACATCAGGAAATCAGTCAAGTGTTCAAAGCTGAGGATTAACATAAATGTACTTATATTTTTAAAAGACCATTCACTCTCACTGGTTTGTGGAAATGGGTTGGAAGGAGATAAAGCAAGAAGAAAAATACCAGTTTGTTACTACTGTTGCAGTTTATGCAAATATATGTGTATATTTGCATGTATAGTAGATTGACTAAGATAATGTCAGCAGAGATAGAGAAATGTAAACAGATTTAAGATATATTTTAGAAATAAACTTTGAAAGTCTTACTGATGGGTTGAAGGAAGCGGATGAATGTTGAGGGAGAAGAAAGAATCACAGATGACTCCTAGGTTTCTGGCTTGAATGATGGTGTCATTTACTTAGAAAGAGAAGACTAAAGGAAAAACAGGTATCAGCAAGAATGGCAAAATGCTCAACATCACTAGCCATCAGAGAGATGCAAAGTAAAACCACGATGAAATACCATTTCAAACCAGTCAGAATGGTCATCATAAACAAATTAACAAACAAGTGTTGGTGAGGTTGTGGAGAAAAGGGAATCCTGGTACAACAATTGCAGGAATGCAGACTGGTGCAGCCACTTTGGAAAACAGTATGGAACTTCCTCAAAAAAAACTAAAAATGGAACTGCCTTTTGACCCAGCAATTCCACTGCTTGGATTATACCCTGAGAATTTGAAACACCAATTCAAAAGAACTTATATACCCCAATGTTCATAGCAGTGTTATTTACAATAGCCAAGTGCTGGAAACAGCCTGAATACCCATCAGTAAATAACTGGATAAAAAACTGTGGTACATTTACTCACTGGAATACTATGCAGCAGAAAGAAAGAAGGAACTCCTACCCTTCGCAACAGTATGGATGGAACTGGAGAGTACTATGCTAAGTGAAATAAGCCAAGTGGTGAAAGACAAACATTAAATGATCTCACCTGTAAGTGGAACATAACAACAAAACAAATAGGTGAGCAAAAGAGAACCAGAGACACAGAAATAAAGAGCAAACTGATAGTGACCAGAGGGGAGGGGAAAGAAGAGAAAGGATCACATCAAGGAACATGTATAAAGGATGTATGGACAAAGACAACGGGGGCGGGCGAGTGTGGATTGAATGTGGAAGTAGAGGTGGGTAGGACAGGGGATTAATGGGTGAAAAATTGGGACAACTGTAATTGAACAACAATAAAAAAAAATTTTTTTTTAACTTTTGGTCAGTGCCCTGGCTGGTGTAGCTCAGTGGGTTGAGCACCGGCCTGTGAACCAAAGGGTCACTGGTTCAATTCTCAGATCAAGGCACATACCTACATTGTGGGCCAGGTCCCCAGTAGAAGGTGCGTGAAAGGCAACCACATATTGATGTTTCCCTCTCTCTTTATACCTCCCTTCCCATCTGTCTAAAAATAAAAATAAAATCTTAAAAAAAAAAAAAAACCTTAGGTCAAAAAAACATTTTAACATGAAGTTATCAATTTCCTTCTCAGAGTCTGAGCCATACATATTCCAAAAGATTAACACGCAATACTTAATCCAAGTATTTCTTTCCTTCCCCAAAATGTACAAGTTGAGACCACTTTATAGCAAACAGGGTCATCCCATTCTGCATGTGATGGGGAGTTTGCTAAGTGCTAAGCCAAGGTACAAGTCAGCCTGATGGGAAGAAGAAAAAAAGTTATGTAGCTCTATGACCATGACCAGGAGAGAGCACTTGGTTCACTTCTTCCAGGCATAATAAAGCATCACTGACAGAGCTGACTTGTTAATGCATAGTCTCTGGATGAATCAGGCCATAGCCCCTCTGTGCTGCATACCATTATATCCTCAGACATGCTAAATATTACCCCTTTTTCAGCTGGGCAACACAAACTAAAAATCCCTGATACACAGTTATAAACTGCTTACCTCACCATATCTATTGGTCTCATCTGTTTTTAACTACTCAAAGAACATTTCTGAACACTCAGTAATCCTAATATCAGGGCTTTTTACAAAGTAACAATACTTGTGTTGGAACAGTACAATTACTATGTATTAGGTTTATCACAAGCACACATTTCCCTTACATGCACAAATAACATTTTACTGTGATATTTTCATAATCCATTGATTTCCTATCAAGCCCACGGACATAGCCTTAAGAAAATGGTGATAGTTCTCAAAATACTCAACTTACACCAAGAATACAACGCTTTTGTTCCTTGGATTAAATTTTTTTAAACAGTTGTACCAAAACATTTACTTCATACTTGGCTAGAAATGGGGAAAATTGAAACATTTTCAAGTCCTAAAAAGTAAAGACTTGCAACTCATAAATTAGAAATCAAAGGACAGATTTTGTTGCTCATCTTCTCACAGGTTGTTTCTTTTCAAACATTCATATGAATAAAAAAAGTTGCCATGGTATTTCAGTATGATGTTATGACCAGGAGATATCACAATCAAGAGGACTTGTAGTACGTCCAGTGAAACCTTATTCAGCGTACGTTTTCCAGTGTCATAAATGTTTTAGGATTTCTGGCTTGTTTGCCTGTGGGGGCTATGATAACTAAGGTACTTCATGATGTTTTAAACTAGATTAGATTGCCAAGAAATCTGTTTCTCCCCAACTATCCCTATTATTAAATTGGACCATTCAAAATTATTTCAGGGTCAGCATAAGCTGATACTCAAATTGTTAGGTTCCTTTCTCATGGAGTTATTGTCCCAAGCATAGAACACTAAAAGTAAACGTACATAATTTCTTGGTGTTCTGTTTCACAAGTACTTTGTTCAGAGATAAGCAAAGATCTACACAGATAGCAAAAGTATTAGCATTTATAATCTTTCAGTTATAATGCTAGAGTCGGGGGTTACAAAAGTGCATAAGACACAGTCCTGGTCTCTAGTTGCTTACAGTCTAGTAGAGAAAACACACTTGAATTATGAAAAAATAGAGGCCTTCTCATTGTGTTATGGCATTAACTTTCCATTGTATAATGTCAGTTTTACTTTGCTTATCTTTGCTTTACCATTTAGAAAATTTTTTTTCATAAACCAATTCCTATTGATTTTTAAAAAGTGATTCTTGAAAAGATCTGTCAATATCCAAAATTATCTTTTTGCCATGTCCTAAAATATTTGTGCTACAGCAGTATTACACCATCTATCTGCTTTACCCAAATCTCAGGACACAGGAAACAGGGCTTGACAAATGAGAATGGGTTCTCTGATGGACAATCCATACGATATCTTTAGTGAACACAGTCAAGAAACAATTCAGGTACTACACCTTCAAGTAAGTCCTATAGGGGGATTCTGACCTCAAACCCAAATCTGCAGAAATGCTGAAAAGCAGCAGAATGCAAACTGACAACATACCCAAAGGCTGTCTTAGAGAATTTTCGTGGGATGGTCCCCGCTCTAGCTTGCAAAAAGGCCCAGTATGTCCCTTGAACGAGCAGACTAAGTAAGAAGGACCACTATGTCTCAACATTTTTTCAAAATCAATCACCATTCTTCTGAAGTAATGTTCCACCCCTACATGTATTAAGCTTTCACTCAAATTCTAGGCAGAGAATATACAGTGGGAATCCCTCAGTCCACTTTACAACTCACAATTATCCCTCTCTAATCTCTTTCTCATAGACCTCAAACTAAGATTCCTTCTTATTCAGATCATATAAATGGTAGGAATTACTATAACAATTACAATCCCTCTTTACATCTCCAATTGTGGTAGGCACTGAGACAGACGTGAGCAGAGCGAGGAGGACGGGCCAGGTTCAGAAGGTCACCAGGGCAGAACCCAGGTGCCTAGCAACAGACAGAACTGGGAACACAAGGACCCTGCCCCCAGGGCAACCTTTCCTCCCCAAGAATATTGCTAGTCATGCAGTTCAGACCCCTTGACCTTTCATATCACTGGTCACATGGTTCTGTCCCTCCCCTGACCCTTACTCCCCTGGCATGTCGCTAGTCATGCAGTAGACCCCCTTGGAAGAGGAACAAGGGGCCAAAGAGTGGTCTCATGTGACTCCCATGCAGACTCTTGCAAGACCACTCCCTTCAGCATTAACCCCTAGGGATAATATCTAGACCTCAGTTGTGTTTCAGCTCCCAGCCCAGAAAAACAGCAAAACCAGACAAGCAATGACATGGCTGACATCAGGCCCAGCTGCATTGACTAATGTCCCCTGCCCTGGCACCAACCAATCAGTAGAGACCACAACTCTGAAATGATACACCTGGAAAGCTGATGAATATTCTATTGCGATCCTCCCCTGAGACCTCCAGATAAATACCCTCAAGATGGAAGACACAGTGTGGTTCTCTCTATGGAGCACACGTAAGCCTTTCCCCACCCTCTTACCCCAGGCCCTTTTCCTTGCCTCTCTCTTTGTCCTAAGCTCCAAGAGCCCTTCTTTTGTCTCTAAAACTTGTTTCCTGAATCCATTTTTCTACAGCTCACTTCTTCTTACTTTCTGAATAAAGTTTCTCTTATACTTTTAGTTTTGGCTCTGAATTCTTTCTTAGCCAAAAGTCAAGTACCGAGCTTGCTGAACCGAGATCTGCTCTGACTCCACTGGTCTAACAGCTGGTGCTGCTTCACCGCCAACACAATCGTAAAATTATTCAGGATCTGAACATAAAATTATTCGGGTTCAATCTTTCTTTACCAAAATACAGTTCATAATATCAATAGTGATTTCTACATTTTTTGTGGAAAAAAACCAAGTTTTCTTTTTAAACTTATTTCTGATTCTCAAATAAATAAAGCTCACCAAATTTTACAACAGACTTGAGACTACTACGAGTGACTGAATTCTCCTAAGACTTGGAGACTATTAAGTGTCCTTTGAGATCAGGGACCTTATCTTATTTATCTCTGTGACCCCACTGGCGATCGCTGTACTGGGAACATAGACACTGCCTTTTAAATATGTATTGATATGAACAGCTGAACTTAACCTGGTTATATATTAACATTTCCAAAAAAAGCATGACTTACAATGATTCCAATACTTAGTAGAAGGAATGACACGTTTAATAAATCTTTAAAGAGGTTAGTGATGTTCCTCAGAAAGTTAAACACACAATTACCATATGATCCAGCAATTCCACTCCAAAAGAATTGAAAGCAGAGACTCACACAGATACTTGTACACAGCAGTATTTTTCACAATAGCCAAGACAAAAACAACCCAAATATCCATTGACAGATGAATGGATAATCAAGATGTGGTATATACATACAATGGCATATTGCTCAGCCATAAAAAGAAATGAAATTTTGATATATGCTACAATATGGGTGAACCTTGAAAATACCCTAAGTGAAATAAGCCAGACGCAAAAGAACAAATATTACATGACTCAACTATACGTGGTACCTAGAATAGTCAAATTTATAAAGTAGAAAAGAGGTTACCAGGGGCTGGAGGGAGGGAGGAATGGAGAGTTAATATTTGATGTGTACAGTTTCTGTTTGAGATGATGAGAAAGTTCTAGAAATGGATAGTGATGACAGTTGTATAACGTTGTGAATATACTTAATGCCCCTGAATTTTATACTTAAAATTCCCTAAGATGATAAATTTTATATTATGTATATTATACCACAATAAAAAAGAAGATAGTGACTATTAAATATTAATATAATATTTATAAAGTGCTTTGTAATTATGTACTCTACAAAGTGAAGGCTCTAAGGCATAGATGCCATATAAATTAGTATCTTACTTATTGATATAAACATCCAATAGAAGCAAAGACTAATCTGTTAATGAGAAAACAGATAAAACAGATGAAATACTTAAAATGAAGATCAAAGTTAATTTCCTTATCAGAAGCTTTACCATTTTACAAACTAGTTTGAGGTCAGTGTACATTTTGTTCTTACTTAGAAGTAAACTAAATAAAAATGGATAAAAATATGTTGTCATAACAGAATTTGAAATCGCTCTAGAACGACAGCTGCTCTTTATTCCAGACTCATCATTAAACATTTTTAAGTCACTAGAGTGATCCTGTAACAAGTACCTTAGCAAATTTATAAAATATTAAAATTTATATTGTTTGGATGTAAAATATAAAAGAATATGGTGAAAACAAGCAAGTTAGAACACTAAGTCCTCCAACGAGTTAAAACAAGCCGTGGCCTTTGAGCAGTCACACTCTAGAACTGTGTCTTCATGAATCTGATTCATTTATAGAGTGTTTTTGATGATAGGCAATTCCTTGTTGAAAGTTAAGTGCTCTTTTATATGAATAAATAAAGAAGGCATTGGTTTGAACTAATGTATTATTTTGACAAATGTTTATTGGACACCCAGTTATGGGTTCATAAATCAGGGTCCTTTGTGGTCCATCAGGTGAGCTCACCAGTGCCACCAGATGTCATGAGACATATTGACAGGGTAAGTAAAACAGCCCCGTGGAATGCTGCCCCTCTCCGTCACAATGACAGTAGACAAAACAGAGAAAGAAATGGCTTATAAACTTTAACTGACTGAAAATGCTTTCGCAAGATGTCATGAACATTCCTTCAAGAAGAAAGAAATTGTTTTCTATTTATGTTGAATTAAAATGACAAGGTCAAGAATGATGCATGATATGTCAGAGAGATGATTTTCAAACATTCCTCATGATAAAAAGTGGGGGGAAAACTCATCTTCACGTATTCATGACTGAATTGTCTTTAGAAGAATCATTCCTTTTTCTTTTTTCCTTCTTTTTCTTCCCTTTCTTGTCCTCCACTCTGATTTTAAAGTAGCTGTTATTTCCTGAAGAAGCAGGTCCTATTAATAATGCCTAGTGTACCTGGGCCAATACACATTGGCTGTATATTGCGTGGATTGGGTTGTATGAAAAATTTCATCATAAGATTACATTCTTCATTACCAAAACTGAAACAGTTGGCAAGACATTTCTTAAATTGGAAGCACTTTTTACTCTTAAGACTTTTGGAAGTCCCTATATAACCCAAATGTACTGACCATAAAAAGACAGGAGAATGAAGTATTAAAAGAAAGCATGTATTTGAATATTATAGCCCAAAGTGGAAATTTTCTAGAAACAGAGGCATGGGCATATGGAACAGAGTGACAGCTGTCAGAGGGAAGGAGGGAGGGGGTACTGGATGAAAGAAGGTAAAGGGATCAGCCAAAGAACATATATAAATAACCCATGGACACAGACAACAGTGCCGTGATGTCAGAGGGCAGGGGGAGCTGGGGCTGGGAGGAGGGGGGAAAGGCTGGTGTTGGGGGTGGGGGGACATCTTCAATAGTATCAACAATAAAAATAAAGGAAAAAAGTGAGAAATTTTCTTGACATTTGTTTGTTTAAACCACAGTGAAGGGTGTAAAAATATCAGATCTGAGTGATTACCATGATATATAAAATAAAACCTAAGAATTTTGTCTCATCAGTATTGCCAATTGTCTCATCAATATTTCTAAATTTGTTACAATTTTCTCAATTTTCAATATTTCCTTGTTATAAGTCCTTAACTGACTGAATCAGTTTCACTCCTATGTAGGCAAAGTATCTCTTCCTTTGCAGAGAGAATGATATGTGTGATTTAAGACATTTGAGTATATTCTGTGGGAAATAGAAATTTTATGCTTTCTTGTACAATATAGCCTAAAGGGGCTTCTGTCCTCTTTGTTTATGCATCACTATTTAGCAGTGGAAACTGAAGGATCTCTTGACTACCACAGACCTCTGCATAATTCATCCCAAACAAGTACAAGCAGCACAGACCAGCACATCAGAGATTTGCCTCCAGACCAGCCAGGCAGGCCCATGCAAAGCGCCAGGAGGGTGAGGCCACACATGCAGAGTTCTGCTATTACTCTAAAACTGCACTGCCCACGCCTGCTGGCTTAGCTTTTGGTGATAATATAAACAAAGGAGTAAGTGACAACTTAAAATGCTAGCTGTTGATCTACTCTAATCTTAAACCCAAGAAATTATGTCATTAAGAATGACTTAAAAAGGACAATGCCTAACTATAGCTGTTATTTGCGCCAGATGAAAAATGTTAGCATTGTATCATAGAAAAATGTTTAGAAAGAACTGAACTAGGAACTGAGGCTCCTAGAGCACCTTTGATTTGGAATTATCTGGGCAGCTTCATATAAAGAAGAGTTCTGTTTAAGTGGGTACCTGAAGGGCCCTGGATTCCCATAGTGAATCAAGAGACTCTCTTATTGGGTTGAGTTGTATGAATCTTCAAAAGGGCAGCTTAGTGGACGGCTGTCAAGACAAAAGATGCTATGAATAGTGTGGCATGACAGCAAGAAGAGCTCCATGGACTCACTCCCTGGTGAAACTGGTGAAAATTGTTTTAAAACGCAAGCAGTTAAAGCCTTTGGAAATGGTCCTAAGTGTAAACAACAAACAAAGAAACACGTATTCAAGAAAAGCTAAGACATTTTCTATAACATGAAAGTCTATGGCATTTGAATTAAGAACATCTCCCAGCCCCACACCCAGCAGAGTGAGGCAGACACTCCACTGGAGACTGCAGTACCCAGAAACACAGGGCTCCCTATTCTCCAGTTCCTGGACGGCTTTCCTCCTTGAAGTCAGCAGGACTTCAGTGTTTCTCATATAACCCCTGCTGCCTGTTTCTGAGGATAAGTCCCAGGCAAGTACAGTCAAGAGGTGGGGGTTACCTTCTCTCCCTCAACTCTCACTGTGGTACTGAGGCTCCCACTGTGGGGTGTCACCCAAAGAGAACTTTGACATTGTCGCAGCTCCAGAGCCCTGGCTCAGAGATTTTTGCCTATAGGAGAAGATGTCATAAAACAGATAGCTCCTAACCTCTTCCCCGCAAAACTGACTTCATTTGAAAAATAGCTTGGAAAATTTTAACCCAAGAGAACTCTCAAGAACAGTGGAGGTTGAGGTCAAAAGCAATTGGGGGAAAATCTGTGTGCCTAATAAAGAAAAAGCCTAGTCTGTAGGCTGGCTAGTTTGCGGGAGAGAACTGGAAATAAGACAACTGGAAGGAAGCTTCCTGGGTCAGAACAAATACCAAACACTGATCTCAGAAAGTCTGGATTCATGTGTAGAAGAATTTATGGAAAAAAAAAAAGACTAACTGGCCAGCAATTAATTAAATTTTAACAGCTGAATGGGGCCAGAAAAAGAGTAGAAGAGAGCCCTACCAGTGCCGCTGTCATCCCAAAGTGACTGTGAGCACCTGAAGCTGTCCCTTCCTGAGGAGCAACACCAGAGGCTTAACGCTGGGGGCATGGGGGCGAAGGGCTGGGAGAACAGACACTTCACTGAAATAATTCAGCCAATCACTAAACAAATAAGCCAATAACAATAACAATCTCCAGAATCAGGCAACAGAAATTTCCTGTGAAGGGAAGCAGATGTCTGATTTAACAACAGCAACAAAAAATTTCAAAGTAGCCATTATAAACATGTTCGCAGAACTAAAAAAATAAAACCTGTTTAAAGAAGTAAAGGTAGGTACACTGACAATGTTGTACAAACAGAAAATATAAGTAAAAAGAAAGAAATTATAGAAAAGGAAATAGAAATTCTGGAGTTGAAAATGCAATAACCGAATTTTTTTTTAATTGCTAGAAGGATCAATAGTAGATTCAAACTGGCAGAAGACAGAATTGGTGACCTGGAAGATAGATTGATAAAGATTATATAAGCGTTATTGTGTAACATAAGGGTTACTTGAACACAGCACTGTGATACCACAATAGTTGATTTCATAACCAAGACCCCTACTAAGTGGCCAACAGGCAGGTAGCACACATATGTGGCACGGATATGCTGGGCAAAGGGATGATTCACATGCCTGGCCAGACAGAGTAGAAGGGATGGCATTAGATTTCATGATGCTACTCAGAATGGTGTGCAATTTAAAACTTATAAATTGTTTATTTCTCAAATTTTCCATTTAATATTTTTGGACTGCGATTGACAGCAAATAATTAAAACCATGGAAAACAAAGCCACAGGTAAGGAGGGGGACTACTGTAATGCAATGCATCATATCAATAGAACAAAAAACAAAAATTGCATAATCCTCTCTAAAGAATTTAAAAATGTCATCACCCTTCATGATAAAAATATTAAACAAACTAGGTATAGAAGAGAACTTCTTCAACATGATAAAAGGCATCTCTGAAAAACCACAATTAACATCATAATTAACGGTAAAGGACTAAAAGCGTTCCCCCTAAGATGAAAAACAACATAAGGATATCTGTTCTCACCACTTCTATTCAATATTGTATTGAAAGTTCTAGCCAAAGGAATTAAGCATGAAGAAGAAAGAAAAAGCATCCAGATTGGAAGGGAAGGAGTAAAACTATCTCTATTTGCAGATGACATGCACAGAAAATCCTAAAGTGCCACTAAAGAGCTATTAAAACTTAATAAATGAGTTTAACAAGATTGCAGGACACAAGAGCAGCATGCAAAAATCAGTTCTATCCCTATAGATGACAATGAACAATTTTAAAATGAAATCAAGAAAACAATTTTATTAACAATAGTATCACAAAGAATAAAACATTATAGCTAAGAAAAATTTAAGAAAAGAGATGCAAAATTTATACTCTGAAAACTACAAAATATTGTTGAAAGAAGTTAAAAATCTAAATAAATGAAAAAATATCCCATGTCCATGGACTAGAAGACTTAACATTGTTAAGATGTCAATACTCCACAAACTAATCTGCAGACTCAACACAATCCCTATCAGAATCTCAGTTTTTTTGTTGTAGAAATTGACATGCTGATTCTAAAATTTATATAGAATTGCAATGGACCCAGAAAAGCCAAACATTCCTGAAAAATAACAATAAATCAGAAGCACTAGCACTTTACAATTTCAAAACTTACTACAAAGCAACGGTAACAACAGGGTGGCACTGGCATGAGGACAGACGTACAGACCCGTAGAATAGAATTAACAGTTCGGAAATATGCCCTACACTTGTGGTCAACTGATTTTCAACAACAGCGCCAAGACCAGTGAGTGAGGAAAGAATAATCTTTTCAACAAATGGTGCTGGGACAACTTGATAGCCACATGCAAAAGAATGAAGTAGCATTCTTACTTCACACCATATACAAAAATTAACTCAAAATGGATTGAACACTTAGGTGTAAGAACAAAAACTATAAAATTCTTAGGAGAAAGCATAGGGGCAAATATGCATGATCTTAGATTTGACAAAGTTTTCTTAGAGATGAAGCCAAAAATATGAGTAGCAAAAGAAAAAATAAATTTCACTTCATCAAAATTTAAAACTTTGATGCTTCAAAGAACACCATCAAGAAAGTATAAGAAAACATGGAATGGGAGTAAACATTTTCAAATCCTGTATTTGATAAGAGACTTGAATATACAAATAACCCTTACAAGTCAGTAATAAAACGACAAATAAGCCCAATTAAGAAATGAGCAAAGGATCTGAATAGACATTTCCCTAGGTAACATACTCAGATGGCCGAAAGTGAGTATATGAAATGATGCCTAAACACAAGTCAAAACCACAATGAGATACCCTTTCTTACCCACGAGGGTGGCTAGAATCACAAAGTCAGATAACAACACTGAAGATATGGAGCTATTAGGACCCTCGTACACTACTGATAGGGATGTAAAATGGTGCAGCTGCTTTGAAAAACAGTTTGGCAGTTCTTCAAATGATTAAATGCAGAGTTACCATATGTCCCAGCAATTCCACTCCTAGGTATTTATTTACCCAAGAGAAATGAAAACACATGTCCACACAGAAACTTGTACCAAATGTTTATAGCAGCATTATTCATAATAGCCAAATAGTGGAAACAACCCAAATGTCTATTAACAGACAACCAGTGGTCTATTCATACAATGGAATATTATTCTGCATAAAAAGAAACGAGTGCCAAGACATGCTACAACATAAATGAACCTTAAAAACATTATCTTAAGTAAAAGAAGCCAGTCACAAATGATGACATCCTATATAATTCCATTCATATGAAAGTCCAAACAGGGAAATCTATTGAGACATAAAGTATATTAGTGGTTGCCTAGGGCTGGGAGTGGTAGAAGGGAAGATGGGGCATTGTATTAGTTAGTGTTCTCCAGAGAAACAGAACCAGTAAGATGTGTATGTAAATAGAAAAAGATTTAAGAAATTGATACACAACTATGAAGGCTGGTAAGCCTTCTGCAGGGTGGGCTGGCAGCTTGAAGACCCATGAGAAGCTGATGCTGCTGTTCAAGTCCAAAGGTCAGAATTCCCTCTTG
>PVJI01028563.1:0-16362 GCA_004026765.1 Micronycteris hirsuta
TTTATTCTAAGGTCAAAAGGCAGATGACTTTGCAGTTCACTTTGTAGCGGAATTCTTCAGGAGGATCCGCAATAGTGGAACAGCATCATACGTGTGGTACAGTGAGGCATGCGTGTGATAGAAGTATTCCACCTGCAGACAGCTGTGCTGGTGAGGCTCCTTCACTATGGGACTTAGACCCTTCACTCTCCCAAAGCTGTTGCCACAGAGAGTGTGTGGGTCTCCCTCCCCACCCCTCCCTCTTCCTCTCCCTCTTCCTTTTATAATTTCAGAGACTTCTGAAAGTGGTAACCTTAAAAAAAAGAATTCTGAGCCCAACCCCCCTTTTTTGTGGCCCTTCAGTCCTTCGCAGTCTTTGTGCCTGCCAGCGCCTAGTCGAGAGGGTGGCAGCAGTGGCTTCATGAATGGTGACATATGGGTGGCTGTAAACACAGCCAGTTTGAAGACATGTGTGAGTGGGCTCTTTTGGGGTAGCTGAGAAGGCAATGGAGATGCCATTTCGAAGGGCTGCTGGTAGCAGTTAAGTAGTAGATTATTTGCATTGTGAAACATGGAAAAAGAGCAGTAGGCGGATGTGCAAATCAATTTTAAGTCACATTAAATATAGTGCAGAAAGGCAAGGACTGTCGAGTATAAACATTTTTCTGTTAGCCTAAGGAAATAATTAATTCCTTAAAGCATTTTTTGTAAGAAAAAATATGCTTTTGAAACACTACATGATCACTTTTTATAATTCAGCAATGAATGAACAGGAGTCAATTATCATTATTTTAAAGTGTGGTGAGTGGACTTAAGCAATGAATCATTATGCAGAGGGGAAGTTAAAGTTTACTGTACGGCTTTCCATGTCCAGTTTTAATTTATGGGAGGTACGCCCTCCAATAATACAGTAGTAATAGAATAAGAATATCAGTGTGGTTGGCTTGGGGTGGTGAACACAAAATACAACATACAGATGATGTGTTGTAGAATTGTGCACCTGAAACCTGTATAATTTTGTTAACCAGTGCCACCCCAATATATTCAATAAAAAGGAAAAAAGAAGAAATCCCAATTTTAAAAAATGTCAGTGTGGGATACGAGTAGTCCTGGCATTTGTATAAGGTTCCTGGAAGAGTGTTTGAGGACTAATACTTGAAAACTGAACTTTTTTTTTTTTAGATTTTATTTATTTATTTTTAGAGAGGAGAAGGGATGGAGAAAGAGGGAAAGAAATATCAATGTGTGGTTGACTCTCACATGGCCCCCACTGGGGACCTGGCCTGCAACCCAGGCATGTGCCCTGACTGGGAATCGAACTGGGGACCCCTTGGTTTGCAGCCTGCGCTCAATCCACTGAGCTATACCAGCCAGGGCTGAAAGCTGAACTTTTGATTTGAAGAAGATTCAGTTCCTACAGAGCTAAAAATAGTCTTATACTCCTGATTATATAACTGCTTAGTTTTTAAAGCTGTTTAAAGAACTGTAAAAGTTCTTTAACACAGTAAATGCATGAATTGCAGAAATGCACAGTAAATGCATGAACATTAATATATAAAATAATATGAAATTTCAACCTGAAATCTTTGTTTTGCTCAGCTCATTCAAAGTGGCATTGGTGAGCAAATTGTTCTATTTTTTTCCCCATTATTAAAGTTGTCTTTTAAGTACACTCTTTGATAAATTATTTCCAGCATTTCATGTGTTTTTCCTCTCACCCCCCCATAGTGGAACACAATTGAAGAGTTTAAGTCCATGAGGCAAAATATTTTTTCCATTTTTGGTAGGCCTAATTATTTTCATTCAGTATTATGTGTTTCATAGTGCAAAATATTATGTGCTAGAGTTAGCACTTTCATTTTTCTATTTTTTACTTAATTTATGAAACAAGTCCAGAATACTAGAATATATTGAAAGCCTAACTTGTGTTTTACAAAGATAGTGATATTGTTGAAATGGAAGTGTTGGTTGAGAGGCACCATCACGTGACAGCTTGAAATGTTCACATATTCCAAGATGGCCCAGCCCTGGCTGCAGAAAAGTACTGGGTCTTCACACGTGAGTGTGGAAATGTATGATGTGTGGACACTGAGCATCACCTATATAGTGGCAGGAATGATGGAGACCTGGTTTCTAGTCTGGGACTTTAAGCCGATGATTTCTTGTCCTCACACCATTAGTTTCCTCTTCTATAAAGCCAGGGCTTGTGTGGTACGAGTCCCTTTGCGGCCCTGACATTTTGGAAGTAATTACCCCAGCGAAGGCCAAGTTTGATAGTGAACATTTAGGACAAACTGGGATTGGTGTCTAGGTATCATCCTGGTGTTATGAGATGAATGTGCCTCTCACAGCCACCCATGGACATCGGCATCTGCTTTAATGTCCACTTGAAGGCCCACATGGTGCCTGCCACAGGAGCCTCCAGATGAAGTGCTGAATAATCTGGGCATGCAGAAGAAGGCTGGGCAGAAAAGCAAGGACAGCTTGGGGAACCTGACGCAGGATCGAGCTCCAGGCAGCGCTGGTTTGCTTGATGAGGCTCAGTCAGCTGAGAATGATCTCCCTCTGTTCTGCCTGAATATTACCTTCATGTAAAGTTGTCACTGGCTGAAATTCCAGCTGTTAGAGATTGAATGTCCGCATATTAAAATGTTCTGCTCTCTGGAAGGGTGTGGATTCATCTCGTCACATTGCTTTTCCCATTCTTACGGACTTGAGAATGCTTACTCTGATGGACAGGATGTTGATGCTGAAAGGGAGGGATGGAAGGAACTGAGCTTCTATGGGGTCAGACAAGCCAGTGTGGGGGAAGCGCAGTGAGAGGCTTAGGTGGGGTGACCCTGTAATTTATCCCCTACACTGGGACACTGTTGAGAGTGAAAAGGGATGCTGGTGATAATTTTGCAGAGTCAACAGAAGTTAAACCCGGACTGTCTGGGGCAAATGGGGCCGAATGGTTACCCTAGCTGAGGGCAGTGTGATTTAGCCCAGGATATAGAGGAGGGTTTCAGCAAGGATGGGGAAGATGCCAAAGAATACAGAAGCTCTTTCAAACATTTGCAGGGGAAGTGAAGGGAATTGATTTCTTCCTCTGAATGCTCCTTTCTGTGAGCTTTGTGGTTTTGCTGGAGCGAAAACGTGATGTAGAAAACGCCGGGGATTTTAGCATCAGGCCAACCTTCTCCTGTGCCTTGTTATCTGTGTGGCTCTTGGGCATGTTATTTCCTCAGTCTAATTTCTTAATTTGTAAAATGATGGCCGTCTGCTTTCCGGGGTTGTGAGGATTACATGAGATAAGGGATCTTAAGCGCCCGTGACCTAGTAGATATTCAGTAAATGTTAGTACCTTCCGTTTTCTCTCTTTCCAGATACTAAAACTATTAGTGCCACATACCAGTTATATTGTAAAATGAAGTCTGTTGGTATGAGGGCATGCATGTGGATGGATGTAGTTTGGTAATTTAATTAATCAACATTTATAATGTTAATGCCGTGGGACATTTGGTTCTGTTTTTTTCTTTTTGTTTTTGTTTTTTAAGATTTTATTTATTTATTTTCAGAGAGAGGAGAAGGGAGGGAGAAAGATTAATGTATGGTTGCCTCTCACATGGCCCTCATTGGGGACTTGGCCCCACAACCCAGGCATGTGCCCCGACTGGGAATTGAACCGGGACCCTCTGGTTCCCCGCCCGCGCTCAATCCACTGAGCTACACCAGCCGGGCCTTGGTTCTGTTTTAAACAGCCATCTTCAACTTCAGGTACACAAGCTGGTCATCAGTTAGTGGCTACAAATGATGTTACTAAATATGTGGTTTGTCCTGGTTCTACCAATAACCATAGCATGACGCTGGTTCTCTGGGCCTCACTGGGAAAGGAGATGGCGAACACCATGATTTCTCATACCTCTTCCTGTTCCCTCATCCTGGGATAAGGGCCCCAGCCAGCAGGACGAGGTATATATTAGACCACCTGTGACTGTTACATTGCTTTTCTTTTCTCTTCTTTTGATGATATGGGGAATAGCTCAGATGTCTTAAAACGCATGTCTTTTGGCTTTGTTCTTTGGCATAGCATTGAAAAGGAATAGATCCCTAAGTGTGCTTCGTAGTGCAATTCTAATTTTTAAAAATTAGTGTTAGGAAAGATTATTATACCCTCACATGGGTCTTTTGATGCCACTGTTGGATATACAGTGTGTGTGTGTGTGTGTGTGTGTGTGTGGTTCCTTTGTGGCTGATTTTTCATACCCCTGACACTCTCTTCCCATAGCATCAAGATTATGTTCCTTAAACAGATATTACTGGTCAGTTTATCCATGTTTTGATTATTTTTATATCATCTATCTAGAGCAGCTGATTTTTTTTAATGTGGCTAGACCATCTCTGACTAAGTAAGTACATTTATGTAAATGATAACTTACCGATGGATTTGGGAAATGCAGCAACAGTGAAGAGCCTTGCTGTGCTTTGGCTTTCAATAAATTTGTTTTTTTTTTTAATGGCACTTCTATTTATAGTTAAAATATTCACTTCCTCATTTTGTAGGTAAGAAAGGACACTGAGTGAACATTTTCTGACAATATCTTTTTAAAAAGTCTCATGAAAAGGACATTTCAAAAGCTTGTTGGTAACTTACTCCAGTGCTTTGCTGTTTTCAGAGCCAGGAAGCGGTCGTGCCCGCGCTCTCTCTCCATCAAATACAAATCCCCGAGCTTGCTGTTTAATCACATTCCCCTCGTCCAGTCCTTAATGGAAAAGAAGCACTCCCTGTGTACTGTCCTTCATAACCTTGCAGGCTGTTGTGCAGCCAGCCTCCTCCCTAGCCATCTTTTATCTGACCTAAATAACTGTGTTTCCTTTACATGTCCTCTTAGGACCTATTTCCTAACGTTTTAATCATTTTAGTCGCTCTCCTTTGGATGCTTTCCAACTTCTGCCAGTCTTGCTCAGGTCCAGAATGGCTCTAAACCAGGCAATAAAGTTCCTGCTGTGGAAGGGCTATCCCGTGACCCTTCTGAGCAGGTTGCTTGTTTTTACCTGATCTTATGTACCTTTAAAAATTGAAGAAAAAAAAAAGAGGCCTGGTTGGTATGGCTCAGTGGATTGAGTGCTAGCCTGCAAACCAAAGGGTCGCTGGTTTGATTCCCAGTCAGGGCACAACATGCCTGGGTTGTGGGACAGGTCCCCAGTAGGGGGCACACGAGATGCAACCACATATTGATGTTTCTCTCCCTCTCTTTCTCTTTCCCTTCCCCTCTCTAAAAATAAGTACATAAAATTTAAAGAAAACAACTCACTGCATTACTCATTCTCACTTTGCCTCAGCCCTCGGTTTTTCTCTTTTACTTAATCAGATTGGTTTTCTCCATTTTTTATTTGAGCCATTAGTTTTTACTGCCATCCTAATTAAACTGCCTCCCGTTGTTTCTGTCATCCTCTGATAATGTCGGCAATTTGCAACTGTCAACGGGAACTGAAAGATGTCAATCCAAAATGCCGTTGCTTTAATAGATATTTGAAATTATAAGAATGTTTGATTTCAAACTCATATATAACTTGTTTATTACTTTTATTTTAAGTATTCTTTTCCCCCATTTGGTATTTGATTGTTCTCAAATTAACTGTTAGTTTTTCCTCCAAGTGATAAGTAACTTGAGAGCAGGATCCTCTGTGTTTTTTAAGCTCTTTTCTTGAGAAAGTAGTAGCTGTCCCATTCAGTAAATATACTTGATGGGATTGATAGATTGTTCACATTCCAGATCCACAAGGTCCATTGGGACACATTCATGTCTTCGTAAGAGAGAGTACCTAGCCACACACCTCTTTTTGGTGCACTTAATGATATTCATTTTCCATTATTTAAGTTAGCAATGAAAGTATTATCCAAAGGCTGGGTAAGCCCTCGAGAAACTTAGCCGTAATCAGATCCCAAATAACATTTCTCTGGAGGGTGGCCCTCGAAACATTTGTGTTGCACCCACCATGGTGGTCTAGAAATCATGTTTTCCTAGTTAATTAGGAAGAATGTTCTGCTGAGTTTAATCAGAAGCTTTATAAAAGTTAAAATATGTGGTCAATTTTCTCCTGTTTCCCAGGCACATCATCATTCTGACGTAGAGGAAAATGAAATGGAGTTATTAGGATGCAGGTTGATCTTCACCAAACACCTTGTGATTTCTCTGCTAGCAAATCTCTACTTTTGGAAGGAAAATGTTAATGTGTAATAATGGCCTCTGTTTCGATGTAGATTATCTATACACTAAGTAATTCCCACATCAGGTAATCCTGTGGATGGTGGGAAGCACAGGCAACGATGTGGTTAGCAATAGCACCTTCCCATGCTAAATCCCAGGAGAGGCAACATGTCCATTCACAATTAAATTAAAATTCTTGAGGACAAAGAGGAAAGGGAGCAGAAAAGGGCAGTTAAAAGAAATAAATTAGCCCCAAGGGACTCTTTTCAGTTCTCAAATCATAAGCCAGCCATTTATGATAGGAAGCCTGACAGGGACCCCAGGCTCTCTAGTTCAGGAACCTGCAAGGATGATTCTCTGAGTGTTAAACTATAATGCATAGAAATAGCTTGAGTTGTTATTACCTCTCTCAAGAGCCTAAGCTATGTGATACCTACAAATAAGTCCCACTAGATGTACCTAACATTTCATTATAGATGAAAGAGAATGGCATATCTCGAGGAGCATCGCGTTAGGAGGGCTTGGTAACTTCAGAAATGTGTCATGCTGTGGTTTCCAGGTATGTTATGAATGAAGAAGAGCTTTGTGTGGAGGGAGTGGCAATGCTGTGTGAATATTTATTATGTAAATTTGTGTGTTGCTAGGTTATTTTAGTTTCTTCTTTGTGATCCTAGCTTTCTGTACTTCCTGGGCTGAGAGGCGTTTATTTTTCACATTAACCTGATATGTAAATTTCCCAGCCCCCACTGGTGGCTTTTTTCTGCTTCCAGTTTAGGGGTATCAGGTCCATACCTGTTCAGGGAGTCCCCGTCATTAACAACGAGCTAGTGTCTCGTGTTTGTTTGACCGCAGCTATGCTCTGGCCTACCCATACCTTCTGTGACTGGTGGTCGCTTGCCAATGTGGGATTCATTTAATGTGCCTTGTGTTCAGTGACATAGGTTGAAATTTAGAATGTATGAAAAGCATGCTTCTAACAATTTTTCAGTATATATTTCTTTTCTGTGCCTGGGCTTAAAGGTCACCATTTCTTGGCACTGTTACCAGACACACAGGCATATTAAATAAAAGAACTAATAGGTGAGTTAATGATAAATTGAGGCCAAAATTGATTTCCATTTTGATACTTAGTATCAATTTCCCTAGTCAGTTGCCTGTTATTTGACAAGTATGCAAAGTTGCAAATTATTGGCAGCCACGTACTAGATAATACAATCTACAAAGTTGAGAGTAATTAGATCATAACTGTCTTATCAGTAGCTTCAGAATGAAAATAGTAACCATTTTAGTTTGACAACGAAATCACTTTTAAATGGTCAGGAAATCATTTTAAGAGCTCTGCGCCTATGGAATAATGTATATCTGATTCAAGAAAGTAAATTATTGACTACCTGAACTTTGGGGAAAATATGTAACAAGATGTTTTGTGATCTTGAAAGGGCGAAGAAATGTTTTAGTCACTATGTCCTGTGTGTTGCATCTAGGTTAGCCCTGGATGAATTCATCCTGTTCTCAAAGAATTTGTTTGGCACTGATGTCACTGTTTGTAAAAGGAAGCCATGATACATTTCTTAAGCTGAAAAACTCAACATACCCTAAAACGTGAAAATGCAGGGCTTCCTTGTATACACGAAGTGCACCCTGAAACTTTAGGGTGCCTTTACCTTCCACATTTCATAGTTCTTCAGCCTCTGGACAGCACACCAGAGCTCTTACCCCTGTGGACCGTTTTCCTTTAAGACTCCACCTGATAAATACACTTACTCAGTGTAAACAAGTCCGATCAAAGGTGATCTGAACAATTGCACATAGTTTTGATTAATGAATATGCTAGTCTTTTTTGGTAAGGTTTGAACAAAGAATGATATCACTAACAGTTTTGTTAATAAAATAAATACAGATTAAAGACTGGAACTGTTTCTAGTAGACTGCGGAGCCCTAAATCATTCAAAAGTAATGAAGCAGTTTTCTGCAACAGATTGAGTTTCCTTTATGAAGGAGCCACCTTTGTTCCGTGTCACCGATGCATTCCTTCTAGGTGAGGTCACTCTGCCTGCTGATATCTTTTTCCTTTCAGAAAAGGGAGATGGGGACCGCTCCCAGCGCATTCCACTTCTCACAGTCTGTAAAATAAGGCTTAAATGTACCTGTCGATTAAAAGCTTTTGAAGGAGGAAAGCCAACCTCGGAGGCTTTGTGAACCATGAATCGACAATAAAAGACAATATGCTTCTGTTTTTCAAATAGCCTGTTTAAGGACAAAAGAACTACTCACTCCTACAAGACTTTCGTGTAAAAGCAAGGAGGATGGTCATCTTTTGTGCATGATTTTAAGGCTGCTTGACTGAGGTTATTTGAAACAAGTTTTCAGTTACTCAAACTAATAAAGTCACTGAGAGAGGGGATTGTGTATAGAGTGTATGAATGTCTTCTATATCTGTAGGTAGAATTACATTTAAGAAGTAGCCGCCACCCCCCCTGCAAAATCTCGAGAGTGAAAACGTTTAGAGAGCATCAGGGTAAGCTCTGTTGAAATAGTCCCCTGACTAACCTTCCCGTTCCGCCTGTGTCTCCTAGAGTCGTTGCCTTGCATCTCAGTCAGTGTTACGTGACTCTCTTGATCAAAACTCTGTGATGGCCCATTACACTGAGGCAATATAACTGAGCCGTGGCTTTTTCTTCACCTTGTGCTGTAAACTCATTATATATTTTGATCCAGCCATACAGGTTCTCTTGGTGTTCATCAAACCACCAAGGCCTGAGGCCTTTACACGTTCTTGTTGCTCTGCCTTGAAGGAAGGTCTTCTTTCACCCAGATTTCAACACGGCTTGCTCATTTACTTCAGTTTGATCTTTTCTCAAATGTCACTTCCTTAGAAGGGTCTTCTCTGACCACCATATCCCAAAAAGTTCCTCCCTCGACTGCCGTCAGTTTTCCTGCCTTCCTCCTGCTTCACTTGTCTGTGTAGCACTTAGTCCATTTGAAAACTATGTATTTATCTGTCTACTCCCCTACCCCCTCAGTTGATGGTAAGCTCGGTGAGGTCCAGGACTTTGACTAAACTTATTCCTGTCTGTATCCTCAGCAGCTAGAACACTGCCTGGTACATAGTAGGCCCTCAAGAAGAGTTTGTGAAATTAACAAATCAGTGAGTTTACTTGATGTATATTGGTCTTAATTGCTCTGCCAACCTCATGATGAAAAACTGCGGCAAGTAGAAAAATGACTGTTAATCATCAGATGTTTAGGTTGGAACGGAGAATTTTTATAGATGAGAGAATTAAAGTGTCATACTTTCTCATTTGGTGATTCATTTTGTACTGTTTTGTTTTACGAAGATAAATGTGGAATGATTTTAAAAATAATCTTGCCATGAGCCTTATTTTTTTCAACCCAGGAGATGAGCAATGTGATCTCAAACTATAGCCGTGTCTGTTCTTAGCTTTTGGAAGTGCATACGGACTCTTTGTAGCTCCATGACTGTGTGCATGTATTTCAGTGCTCACACTTCTAAAGCTACACGGAATGCCAGAGAATGAGAACGTGGAAAGGAACGCTGTCTTTTGCATATATTTCTACAAACTCCTATGCTTCACATAATCTTGGGGAGAGAGGTGACATTGTTTTCTGTACCTAAAACTGTTTAAGAAGTGGGCGGAAACACCTATTAATCTTGGCTGTGTCGTGACTTGAGCATATTTCCTCATATGATGTAGTGTGGATTCAAATTAGCCTTCACATATCCTTTCTTTTTCCTGTGCAAAATGATACAGCTGAATTGTCGGTTGGCTCTGTTGAGCGTCCCAAGCTGCTGATTAATGTCAGAAATGAATTTCCTTTTTCTAATCTAATCCTGGCTGCACATGTTACAAAGAGAACTCACGTATGTGCCTGTCTGTAGGCGCTCACAAACGTGACTGGAGTCCCATGTGGCCCCAACGGCCACACGCAAAGCTGTGTGTGTTTTCTCTAGCGTATTGACTCAGGGAGTCCCAGCTTGCCGAAAGTTCACTTTTCCCATCGCTGCCCTCTGTGTGTCCAACAATGGAATGCATCATGTATTTTTTTTCAAGGACAGATTATTCTGTACTTTACCATGTATTGGTACTTGGTCTGCTTTCCACGGGGAATTAGAGGATGTTTTCTCTGCTGCCTAATGGGGAATCACCAGGCACTATTTCAGGCAGTTCTGCAGGGTCACTGTAAGTAGGCAGCGCCATTCGGGCAGCAGGAACTCTTGGTGTCAGCCTCTGAAAAATCACAGTCATTCTGCTGTTCCAACTAAGCCCTGCTTTGGGAAACAGGATGTTTCCTGTGGGTGTTTCCCTTTCCTACTTGTATTCCCACCGCCAGCAACAAAGTTTCCGTCATCCACTGGAATGTCCTGACACCCCCTCAGACTCAGATCTCAAGGTCAGAAACACCCGTGTTGTCTTCAGCTAAGTAGTACTGTTCTCTGGGGCTCCAGCACGAGATTGGGGCCTATGTGTTACTATTATTTATCAAGTGACACCGCTTTCCTCACCCTCCTCGTGAGCTCAGAGTCACAGCTCAGGCACAGATTGTCGTTGTCTCGAAGTGGCTGCCTGGCTCCCCATCTCCAGGCTCTAGCTCCCGCCTGCACACTCGCCTCACGTGGCCAGGCCTCTGGGTGCGCTCTGGCTCCCCTGACTTATCGCGTGCTAATTATTGTCCTCTGGATTAGGTACACGGCGCTAAGGTGCTGTGGACACCGTCCACCATTCATTCACTCAGTAAATATTTATTTGGGAAAAGATCTCTGAGCTGGTTTGACCACCTCTCCTGTTCACCCGTTGTAGTCTCTGTGGAAACCTATCAAGCTTGCTTGTTCTCCCCCAACCCTTTTCACTTTTTGTTTGTCTCTTCAGGTCCCTCCCTGCCACATACCCCCTCCCGGCCCCATCTCCAGTTTCGTTCCTGAGCCTTTGTCTTGAAGGGTCTGAGCCATCACCCTTTTCCCAGTGAGCCTGTCAGGTCTTACTCGGCTAAACAGTCCTTAATGCCTCTTTTTCAATTCCTTAACTACATTTGATTCATAGTAGAAAAACCAATAGTGAATAAAGCACCTAGGAAAAGGCAGCTTTAAGAGTACATTTCTCTAATTATCCTGAAAAATGGAACTTTATCTTCTTCCACCTTCCTTTTTTAAAAAAAAAATATTTATTTTTAGAGAGAGGGGAAAGGAGGGAGAAAGAGAGGGAGAGAAACATCAACGTGTGAGAGAGACATCCATCGGTTGCCTCTCACACGCCCCCAACTGGGGACCTGGCCCACAGCTCAGGCTTCTGTCCTGACTGGGAATCAAACCAGCAACCTTTCAGTTTGCAGGCCAGAGCTCAGTCCACTGAGCCACACCAGCCAGAGCCACCTTCCTTTTTTAAATGAGGAGCTATGAGGTTATTTAAGTTTTTCTACAGTAGCTTTGCAAGATTGTCATATTTACCAGGGATTATTTTATAGATGAAAAAATTTGAATTGGCTTCTAGTTGCAGAGTAAAATAATTGCTAAATGACTTGCAGTGGTGGATAGGACCTAGTTCATGTAAATTTGTCTCTCTCTTATAATAAAAGTTGAAAAATCAAATTTGTGCCTTGGTAATTCGATTTGTAGGAAGTGAGGAACAAAGGATTCCAAACAGGGCTTTTAAAATCAGTTCTAATTAATTGTGTGCGCAGATGCATCAGCTAAGATTGGGAGGCAATTAGTCTAATTATGTTTAAAATACAGTTGCATACTTAAATAGATAATCACACCCTCAGGCCTGCCTATCTTTTTCTACTTTCTCCTTTAGTGAATTTTTTGGCCATTAAGCATGACCTCGTCAGTGTCTTTGGAGCAGAACAAAGTGACAGAATGCACATGAGCAGGGCTGCACATTGTCCCAGCTCAGTCTGCTATTTTAGAGATAATACCTATACAGCATATCTAGATGGAAAGATTAAGCCATGCTGGGGAAGATCTGTGTTCCCCTCCCGACTCTTAAATATTATTTTTGGAAAGCTGAGCTCTCTCTATACAACATGTTTCTCATGCTCCAATTTGGAGTAAACGATAGCTGAGTCCTGTTGTGAAAGTTACACATTAATTTGAGTTGCAGAGTAAAGCTTGAATAACACCTTACCTAACAACATACTATTAGCATGAAAGAGTCAGTTGCAGGTCAGGTAGAGGGGCCAGGTAAAAATGTCATCTGGGCTTCTGTAGTAGTTGTTTTACCCATCAGGTCTGCAGTTGGTGCACCTTACAATAGATGTGACACCCCTGACAAAGCCATGTTTTCCTTTCCAACGTAAGCAACTGATATTTGCACAGGTGAGTGAACAGAGATGTTTTCCCTGCCTTTCGTTAAAGACCAATATGACCATTTTTCTCTTTGGTAGATTGTTTTATGAGAAGAATCTATTGCAGGTAGTCTTGCACAAATACTCCCCTATTGCCCTTCCTTTGGTTTCTGGTAGCTTTAAAAATGATTTATAACTACATTTTCATTTTATAGGATATCTTGCAGTTATAAGACTATATAGTCTTTATTTCTGACCTACTGCAGTGGTTTTGCTTTTTCTTTCAGCTGTGTTTACTATATTTCTGGGGGTTTTTTTTGTAGTAGAAAAGTGAAGTTTACTATCATTGCTATATTTATACTGCATTATGTGGTTTCTCCATGTAGGTTTTCTCCCGCAGAGCAGGCTCTTGATAGATAGCTGGTGATGTTAGGCCAGTTGGAACTTTGTTTTCTGTACTATTTTTGCTACTCCTGGTATAAGAACACAAGTTTACTTCATCAGTGGCTGTCAAAGTAGAGTCAACAGTAGACAAATCTAGATGGAGATTTGAAACACAGAGACTTGAACATGTAGATTATTGGTCATCATGGCCTGTGCTATGACCCCAGGAAGCATAACCATTAGGGCCTTCTGTTCATACAACATCCACAGACATAGGCTTAAGTCTAAGTGGGGTTGTTCAGAGGTGGCCAATGAAAAAAGTTTCATTTACTTTCTTCTTTGAGGTTCCACTGTTGGATGGAGTTGGTAGAGTTAAAGTCGCATTTGAGAACTTCATTCTTCCTTTTCTCTTTGAAACAAACTATTCTTATTTTGGTAAATGTAAGCATTTTTTTTTTCAAAATCTAGACCAAATTAAGAGTTTTTCACCTTATTCATGCAGAGCCTTTTATGCCTCTCTTTTTGTTTCTTATTAATAAAATATTAAGTAATAGAACTATTTAAAGATATTAAAGGAATTAACATTATAACAACTGTACTGGAAAACACTGATTAAGTTTAGAAAAGCTTAGCACCATGGGATCGTCCTTGTGTCCTCGTTAAAAATGTGCAACTTAAAAAAAACCCACCATGATTCTGTTTTAGGTGTTATTTTTTTAGACGTTATCCACATAGCAGTTTATCTTTAATATTCCCACATGCATTTTGCTTAGTTAGGACATTGGATTTTGGTTCATTCCCCTTCAAGTAATGCTGGTTATAGTCAGCTGAATTTAAATTATTAATTTATGGTCTAGGAGAATTTAGATTGATTGACATACTGGCATTGGCAGTATCTTGTATTTTTGAGTCCACAAAAAAGATGTATTGTAAAACTCAGGAATTGGTAGAAAGACATCATCCGTCTAGTGGTTTTAAAAAAAACTGGAAAGAGGTTTTACAAAAGCAGCAGGAAGTATTTACTGAGTCATCACTGGTCCATTGTGTGGAGGGGTTCACAGAAGTCTAATTAAGCCACTGAATACTTATGGTCCTCAGTTCACATGGAAAAATTTTTAAGTGGTGGTGAGGCACGTGTAGGTGTGTGTTTGTCTAGCGCAGCGCATGTAATGACTAAGTGAAAATTAGAAAAAAGTAATATGTGTGGAAAAATTGAAGCAGAGTGTCTTAAAAACATAGTAGAACATCAACCGCAGAGTCACTCCATGTAATTTCGAGATCAGACAAAAGGATGGCCAGAGCGTAATGGGAGCATGTGGAAGCTTGTTGCTAAATCAGAAATGAACAGGAATGCAGTTCAAAACCTCAGTTCCTACGCTTTAGTCTGTTGTCCTAGAGACAGACTTAACATATTGATTTTGGCGACTCCAAGGTAGCTTGCCTTGTCTGCAGTTGTTTAAGTGAAAAATCTGAATTTGTGATCTAAAAATATAAGTTAACTGTAGTCAATGCAACAAGTTACATTTGTGGTTGGGTGGGAATTTCCAGAAGGTTCTAGGTCATCTTTTGGAAAATAATGAACTAAATGGATCAAATAAGGAATTCCCGATTCTAAGAAATTTAAATAGGGAAACGTGGAAAAGGAAAGCAAGACTCATTCAAAACCCACGGCAAGAGGTTATGGAGACTGATTTAAATTTCAGGCATCATCTCGCTTTGTTGTGTGAATGAGGTAAGTGGAGAATGTAGATAACAAAATTAATAGTCAGGGGAGTGCTTAAAATATTATTTAAAGGTTAAAATGAGAGAATTAGCTCAGAGTGATCATGATTCCATCCAGTTCTAATTTTCAGTAATTTCTTGGAGCAAGTGAGCTTTTCAGCGAAATTTCTCTGGCTCTGTCTGCCATGCCTTTTGGTGTTATTGTTATTCTGTAGTTGCAGTGAAAATTACATTTCAGAGATTTCCTTGAAGAACACTCATCCAACTGGGGATAGTGTAAAAAGTGGGAAATGAAAAAAAAATCATGGAGTTGGGAGAAGGGGTTGAAGCCTGGAGAGCAGCTGTAATGGAAAGAATTCTCTTCCCCGCAGTGCCGTTTTTCAAGACCGCCTGCATCAGAAACACCCGGGAGCTTAATAAAAATGCAGGTTCCTGGTCTCATCCCAGACCCACTGATTTTGATTTCCTGGGGCTGGGACGTAGGAATTGGTATTTCGAGTAGGTTCTTGTGCCCACTAATGTTTGAAGGAAAACGCTTCCAAAATTTAAGCTCAAATCTTAGCTATTAAGGCATATGAGTTTAATGTTTCAAATTTCTCTGTCCTCTGGGTATCATTTTGGAAGTGGTATTTTATCCTAAAAATATTGCTTGAAAGGAAAAGATTATTTAGATGCTGCAACTTGAGCCACTGCACAAGTGAGATGTCTGTGCGGGGAGAAAAGTTCTCATGGAAGGAAGTTTTATGTTTGTGATTAAATCATATGTCAGATTAATGATTGAAATGGTTTGGGTGGAGTATTTGCCCTTTGGGGATGGTGGTAGAGAATCATTAACCATTATAATTTTTACTCTTGTTAAAAAATGTATTCTAATTGAAGTAGAAAAATGTTTGATTAAGACTCAAATCTCTACCTTCCCATCAAAGGATCCTATTTATATTTTTAGCACGTGAACTTTATCATTCAAATATATAATCTTCAGATTTTCTTCAAAATATGAATGACCTGAAACTCAAATGAGCTGAAACTTTATCTCATATTTTTAAAAACAGTTTTGATTCTATTCTTTCTGTTGTTTAACTACCTGGTCAACAGATTTAGGGACCTCGGCCAGAGAAGCCCACAGCACTGACTTTTGCCATCACAGGGCCTTGTAGGTGGGAACTGCCTCCTGTGACCTAGAGCAGTATGTATTTCAGTAACTACGCTACCAGGTCTAGTTGTTTGAATGACATTTCAGTAGGATCTCAGTCCGTGCTTTTGATTTTTCATTTTAGAAAGATAGCCACTTTCCCCTTTAGGTTTATGTGCATTTCTACAACAGCTGAATTTGGGCCCTTCTCCAGGATGGGGCCAGGTGGAGCTCAGGTGTGCTGATGTTGGCGGTGGGCGTGTACCAAAGCACATCTGGTTGCTCAGATGCTCACCAACCCTTCTGTTCCCAGAAGGCCTTCGCTTTAGTGGGTGATGATTTTAAATGCAAACAGAACCCTCAGAAGTCCAGACCAAAGTATTCTATACCGACTTGGGAATGAGTTTTACTGCCTGTCTGCTGAAGGTGAATTTGTGGGAGGAAATCTATTCAGTTCCCTTCTAAATAGTATTTAGCATGTATTTATTAATTGGGGAACATTTAAACTTAGGTTCATTTTTACTTGAGCAGGGGCATAGGTTTAAATTTTTTAGTCCCTAGTAGATATTCCTTTTTTTTTTAATAATTACTTTATTGTTGTTCAATTACAGTTATTTGCATCCTCTCCCCTCCCCTCCTCCCTTCCCC